>SOMO01000029.1:1003494-1015737 GCA_028128575.1 Paedocypris carbunculus | reverse complement strand
CACACACACACACACACACACACACACACACACACACACACACACACACACACACACATATATATAATGTATGTAAATAGAAAGATGAATGGATGGATGGATGATAGACAGACAGACAGACAGACATTAGATATATAGACAGACAGACAGATCACATTATCACTTACTCTTGATCTGTTTAGCCACTGGTTTCAGCAGCTGAAGCCAAACCTACGAGATAAAGATAAGACCATAAGACTCAGACGCAATATATTTCAAGGTTGATCCATGGTTTTTAGTTACGCCTTTTGTTTTTCTTTGAGAAAAACGGAACATTCTTTAAATAACATTTATATTCAGTCAAGCTGTGGATACAAATCATAATGATGAAAAGATAATGAAAAGAATTAATCTATTTGTACAAAAATGTATCATATTTTGTACAAATCTTTAGCGACTTTAGAAAAAAAAATGTTTGTAATTATAAAATCCACAGATTTTGGATTGGCATGCAAATTGAAAACATTTAATTTTAAAAAGCAACATTTAGTTCCACACTCAAAGACACTCAATGTTTCTGAAGCATCACTAACATAGCTGCCGGTGTGATGGCGGAACTCCAGGCCAAAGTATTCTTTTTCCAGCAGCTTTAGGTGACCACACACTTTATTGAAGAAATCAGAGCCAAGAACTCTTCTCTGGAAAGAGAATAACAGTAATGATTATTTACTGTACGTACATTTTCACTTCATTTCATGCAGCGTCTCTGGGCCTGAAGGCAGGAAATGTAACTATGGCTTGGTGGCAGACCAATTACAGAGCAGGACAGACTTACGGTCTCCACCCACCTACAGGCAGTTCAGTGTTTTTTACCTATGAATGAAAACCTGTATATTATTTCACTGAACATTTCCATATGGGAAACATGCAAGCGCATCCGAAAGTGAGACTTGAAATCTGTTTGTGGCCTTTTAGAACTCATTACAATCTTGCTGCTTACTTTAGTGGAACAAACTGCAGTGTTACTGTGGAATTGCTCAATAAAATGTATAGGCTTGTCTTCTCGACACGGGTGGTCATGAGATGATGCTGTGATGATGCCCAGCAAATGTTCCAGCAGCTCAAAGCAGCATTCAAACGAAACTGATGAAGTCGTTTGCTACGTGAGTCAGCCTCAGAATACAGGGTGGGATGGGGTGGGATGTTGATGCAAGTGTTTGTGTCACTAAACACTGTATTTACAGTGACAGCGAGAAACAGGAACTCGTCATTATCTTGTCAAGAACTGGAATAGAGAAAGCTTAAAGATAAACTACTGATAATGTCTGGCAGAGAGTGAAAACCTTTGATCTTGTTAATACAATCTAGGATTGTTGCAGCATCTTTAAGAATTCATAGTTCATACTGGTAATTAAATCATAATTGAGTTTCCCACCGGGCTTAGTAATAAACTGTCTGTCTGTATATCTCTCTCTTTTTCTCTGTCTCTCTTAGTCTATCTCTATCTACCTGTCTGTCTATCTGTCGGTATATTTATATATGTTTGTATGTGTAAGCTAAACTTTTCTGGTTTGAGATGTTTCAATGTGTCACGTCGATTTTGATGCTAAAAGACGAGTTTTAAATATTATTATAGTGACACGGATCAGGTAACAGCATTTGTCCACAATCTACAGCACTCATACGTAAGTATGTTACAGTCTCCTCTCTAATTGCCAGTTTCGCCGGAGGATGTAGAAGAGCGCTAGCGTGTTCTCTGGAATGAGGCCAGGACAAGCTTCCGTTCATCACAGGCCACCATATTTGCCCCTATTCAGACAAATCCATGCCCCGAGGACACAACCTTACTCACTCACTGCTTTATATCTCTACACTTAAAGCAAGAGACTGTGCCGCCTAAAAGCAGTAGACCACCCTCAGGCGTGTGCTCACACACACACACACACCTACGCGCACACACACACACACACACATACAGAGCAAAATAATGGGTCATTAAATTATAAGAGATAAAATGATGCTCCTCATAACAGTATCAAAGTTATGAAAACTCACAGAAATAAACAATATAACTGAAATTATTTTTTCTGAAGGAATAATTACAAATTGACATAACCTTTACTCTTGTGGCTTTGACTTGTAATTTCCATAGAAAAATGTACATATCTGAAATCAACAATGGAAAAAACTAAATGTTTTAGGAAATTAACTGGCAATATAAAAATTATTACAACCGATTTAATATTATAAACACACCTACTGTACACAAACACACAGAGGAAATCGGTTAGTCATCTCCGTTTAAAAACAATAACTGTGGTAAAAATTTTCAGTGGTACAACTGACACCTAGTTCCCTATACATATATTTATGTAAAAATGTAATGGTCTCACCTCCACCTCAAAAACTCTCTCGCTGTCGTCCAGGAATATGACGCGGAGGCAAAGTTTCTCGTTCTTGCTCTTTGTACGTAAGGCTCGTCCAGCGACAGGCGTCTTCAGCAACTCAAACTTCTCTGCCATTCTTTTAAATTTTGGATTGACGCAAAAGACTTTTCTTCAGTAAAGCACAGAGGGTCTGTAATAGGGGTCATTGTCCGTTCGATGGCGCGACAAGACTCGCGTGCTGCTGCTGTCTCGTGACGACTGTTGACGCATCATGATCTTGTCGAGCAGCATCAGAAACGCATCTTAGATGTGAATACAGGCTTCATTAAAAAGATGAGTCGATGGAAATGAAGTTTCATTGAACACTAAGTTTAACGCTAAATCTGAAATAAATACATTTCTTGACATTGTGTGTGTGTGTGTGTGCGTGCGTGTTATATACGGTATATACTGTATTGCATACATTCTACATATGTATACTATTAGAATGCATATATACAGTATAAAGAGGTGGAGAGAGAGAGAACAAGACCTCACGGGAAGAAGAACTCCTTTGGGATTCGAGGTTCGAGTTCGAGGTCCAATCCGACCCAGAAGTAGCATGTAGTACTGTAGTATGATGTTTCCTGAAGTTCTATTCAGTTGGTAGTACTATGGCGCCTCCTGTCGGCTTAATACTCGGTCCGAATTGGATTTAGGCATGCGTAGTTTTATACTAGATGGCAAAAGCTGCAAATCAGTCATACAGGTTTTAAATCACATTTTACTTTGTCGAGTTTATCTCGAAATAACCTTTAGAACGTAGAAGTAAGAAAGACTTATTTTGGATATATGGACGTACGACTTCTGCAATTTACACTACAAGTTTAAATTAAAAATAGCGTTAAAAAGATATTCGAAACCACAAAAGGTATAACATTTATGAAAAGACGATTTCTTTTTTTCTTTTAAAAAGACGCTTCACTTTTAGTTATGATAAATTACGTCAACGGCAACTATTAACAAACGCCGCTAGATGGCGAGTGTCAAAAAGCAGCCAACTTGTCCACGTTTGTAAACAACCTGGCCGCAAGATTTAAAACAACAAGATGTATTGCGGTCTTTATTAAGTCAAAGAGTCCGTGACACAAAACGGTACAAAAATATTTATTTTAAAATTTGCCATAAGAATAACCTGATCATTATCAGTTGAGCTTCGTCTTCGTGACGCTGTTTCTGGCAGGTGAATCTGTTGTTTTGAAACAGCAGAGCGGAACCTGAATGGAGAAGTGTAGCCGGAGCTCTGCTGACCAGCTGCTGCTCTTCCATCACACATCATCATCGTCATCATCATCATCATCATCTCCGGCCTGTTTAACTTTCCGAACACCTGTCGAGCGGGATACGGTGGCCGAGGAGCAGTTACTATCAATCTACACCTATACGTCTGGTATCGGTTCTTACAGCATGCCCTGTATTTTGATGTTTCTCTATTTGTAATTGTCGTCTTACGTGTGTGTGTGTGTGTGTGTGTGTGTGTGTGTGTGTGTGTGTGTGTGTGTGTGTGTGTGTGTGTGTGTGTGTGTGTGTGTAATGTCATATTACAATAATGATTAGTAAAATTAGTAAACATTTAAATTATGACTACTAATTTGGCAGTAACATAAGATATCATTTTCCAGTAATCTAAAAAATAATAATTTGCTTAGTGTTTATATCCCGTCTCTATTTGGGACGAGATGAAGAAGGGCTGACTTTTTAATTATTTAATTGCAGTTTGGTCAAATTTCGTTGGTAGACAGATCACATTAATATAACTTTAAAAATACATTTTATTGTGCTTGCTAATTTTTCGTTTATAAAAATTGTGACGGCACAATTTTGCATTGTTAATCAGTACATTAAAAAAAATGGAACGGTTCACTTTTTTTCCTTGAAAGCCCATTTCCTCTCAATAGGAAACTGTCTGAAGACCATAATTGTCTCAAAAAAAATTTGGACAACAAATTACGCTCCTTCAGGTCAAGTTTTCTCTAATCTTAATCCCTAAATAATTCAAATAAATCTTCAATTATTCAAAAAAGTGAAAGTCAATTATGAATAGAATTTTCTACAAAACCCCAAAATTAATTGTTTCAACTATATATAAATAAAATCTTTCTAACATTCTATTATTATATCACTGAACAATCCAGTTTAGTCCAGTCTGCTTACAAAACTTACAACTCTCACATTCCACTTGTGAGTGACCAGTCATGCATGAGGCGACCACAAAGCCCAAAAATCCAATAGCAAATTCAGTTCAAGAATTTGTCTTCCCCGATCAAATTACAATTCCCCAGTTTTCACCCTTTTGGTAACAAAAAATTGAATCATAAAAAATTAAAACAGAAATATTTGTGTAAACGATAGATTATTTCCTCCATTTGATTCTCCTTTTTTCCATTTCTATTTGCAGTTATTGCTTAATTTCCACTTGAAAGACATAAAAGCACAAAAGTGCAGGAAGAGTTGCTGTAAAATGTCAAGTGTGTCATTTGGAAAATGTCACATGGTGCCTGGCATGAGAAGGGTGATATATTTTAGAGCTGTTCAGTTAATTTAGTAAGCAGTCAGTGGTCCTCCGGTCCTTCTCACCCCGGGGGTCTGAGAAAAAAATAGATACAAGAAAAGGTCTAATCCATTCCAACAACTCTGTCCTTGATGATTTAATTCATCTAGACCCTCATCTACCACACATGTAGTGTTAAACTTCCATTTATCGCTTTAATTCTGTCATTCATTCCGTTTTGTTTATTTTCTTTTAAAAACAAAACTCAAAAATATATAGACTTTTTTACTGCGTGAATTTATTTAAATAACATACATTATATTAATATACAGTATATATTATATATTATTCAAATTGTGAAATATCTCATTAGATAAAAATTATCTATTAGTTGAAACTAAGTAAATGATTTCTTAAAATTGTAACGACTGAGAGAATTCTTTAAAAAGACAGTGTTCTGTTTTACAATTAAACAATTTATAGTAACATTTCTAAATGAATATAAACATTAACTTTTATTTAAAAGAAATGTTAAGAAACATGTCAGTTTGAAATGTCAAAAATATTATGATTTTATATCTTGGAATTTTGAGTTATGCCTTTTATTATACATTATTATATTACATTTATACATAATTCAAAAACACTGTTTGCCATTTTAACCTCTTAAATGGAAGATTCAAGCAAACACTGCATGTTTTCATGTTCTCAGGAAGAAAATGTCAATGCCCAGACTTGCAGAGGAGACTTTTTCATATGTCTTTGAGCCTTTAATCACATCACACGTTCCAGTATAAAAGTCACGGCTTCGTTTTCACAGCCTTCTCTTTCCCACTGGGATCCACACTTTAAAAGAAGTTTTCCTGTGTCTTCTCTTTCTAGCCGATGACACGACCAAGGACAATGTCACAAGCCATTAAAATCCGCCGCATTGCTGGATCAAACTTAGTCCTTTGTTCATAAATGAAGTTGGCGGAGAGGGAAAGATAGGAACAGCAATCCTGTTATGCACACTAAAATGAAATTTAAGCCCCTTCTTCTTAATACTGTGTCGAACCAATATTAATATACATTTCTATTTTATGTAATCTCCTCTTGTGTTGCAAATGAGATTACAAGTCAAGCTTAAAAGACAAAAAAAACTTACATGGTCGGACAATTCATTCAATGATTCATTTGCACGCTAATTGATATGTGTAGTCTTGAGTTTTTGACTTTATAAGTCAAAGATATAAGACTTCCTAACGGGCTGCCCCCATGCAGTTAGCGCCAGGCCCAACAGGCCTGTACAGTTCTCCACAGGGTTATGTGCTTGGACCATAATTATTTTTGCTGTGCACATATGACTGCATCTCCACAAACTATTCAAGGAGGAAAACAATAATGTAATGTATTTTCATATAATAAGATACAATAATGCATATTGAAAATTACAGTTTGAAATAATACCGCATTTAAAAAGTATTGAATTAAATAAAGAGTCAATGAATTTCATAATTTTCTTTTATATCGCAAAGGATCAACTGTTTAAAAATGTAAAACTTCGAACAACTAAAGTAGAACTCATTCATGCATGTTTGCATATGCATATTACACATGGACATTTCTGTTCTACAGTAAATCAGGGGCCGCTTATCAGAGGTGTAGATCTGTCATTGCGATTTAGAGTGGGAGCCAACTAGAGCAAAGAGGCGACTGTAGGTAGCTAAACATGTCTCAGGAGTCTCCTGCAATGATTAATGGCTTTGCTTATGATTTCATTAATCTATTAATACCACTGATAAGTATCCTGCTGCAGAGAGAGAAGGTCAGGATAGGAATAAATCTGGACACACATTAACCTCCCCAAAGCAAAACCTCTGTTTTCAGAAAGGTCTGATGAGAAAAAAAAACGGTGTAAAGAACCTGGTTGAGTTTTAAAGGGACGTTATATGTGACAAAAGTCATCGGCGCTTTTACTTTTGAAATGTATAGCATCTGAAATACTCTGAATAATTATAGTAATCTTCCAGTATTGTAGATTCTCATTAAATAGTCACCTAATAGTGACTTTGTACTGACTCTTTTCTTGTGTCAGGTTTTGTTTTCAGAAAAAAGTGTAAAAAATAGCATTGTTTAAAAAAAAAAGCATTATGTATATATTGCAATAGCGAAGATATGACAGTTGCCAAAGCAAGAGAGAGTTTGTAGTTTTGTTAAAAAATGTACATATAGAAGAGCAGTATAATGCTTGGTTTCTAAATTATAACAGTCTTACAGTACAAACACTATATTGTATAGTCAAATATATTTTGTAAGAAATTGAAATGTACTAAGATTATTACTATTCGCACTACATAGTTCAGATTAAGAAGCTACATAAGACACACACACACATGCACGCACGCGCACACACACACACACACACACACACACACACACACACACACACACACACTGGAATTCTCAAGTTCGTTTTTTCACCTTGAAAGCACTTTCCATTTTTTTTGTTTAGTTTTATTTGTTGTTTGCTTAAGATGCTTGAATGCATCATATATTCATTAGAGCATAAAATCAAACCATTTTCATATGCAACACGATTATTTCTGCACAGACTGTGTCAGACTTTCACTCCGATTTAGCTCAATGCTGGAGTAACATATTTATAGTCATAATTAAAACCTCTAGCACTCCTCGCCCCTTTTTAATTAACGCGATAGCATTGATGGCATTGGTCTGTCAAAGATTGTAGAAGTAAAAAGGTTTTTAGTGTTTAATCAATTCTTAAATTTGTGAGATTTTTATATCAGCAGCTTTCCTTCACACATACAAATGCTATCCTTAAACGGAATGGCACGTGAAGCTCAGATTTAATTAACCTTAGTCCGTTTTACCGCCATAAAAATTAACCTGTCTTTTTTTTTCAGAACCTGTGTTTTTGGAAAGTATACAGTATGTGATATTATTATTCCAAGTTCATAGCAAACTGCAATCCATTAACTAACTTATTAAAGTCATATAAAAATGAGGGTTAGGGTAGTGTAGGTAATTGTAGGGTAGGTATTTTTTTGTCTGTAGATGATGTACTGGGTTGTTTTTATTTTTATTGATTTTTATTTACCAACTCATCCCATTTAAATGGCACCTATTGGGGCCTCAATGTCATGTAAGAAGCTTTATTGGTCCATAAGGAGTCATATAAAAGTGGCCTTCTTTTTCAAATGATTTATGATTACTTGTAGTTGTAATTTTTCATATGGCGGTGCGGTGGAGGTGGAGCAGTGGGTAGCGCTGTCGTCTCACAGCAAGAAGGACCAGTTTGACACAGGTGTGAGTTTGAGGCCCGGTCGGGGTTTTTCTGTGCGGAGTTTGAATGTTCTTCCTTGTTCTGGTGTGGGTGACCATAGGTGTGAATGAGAGTGTGAACGTGTGTGTCTGTGTGTCCTGCTCTGCGAATGATTGGACACCAATCCAGAATGGATTATCCCGTCTCAGTGTTACAGATTGTTTGGGCTCCAAAAAAACAAACAAAAAATGTCTGGAGTCGACTTACTCTTTCAACACAAACATTGAAATGTCTCTATATTGCATGTCTACCATAAAAACTGTCACAATAAACCGTAAAATGTGCCATATATTTTCTAGTTCCTCCAACAAAGACTCCAACATTAGCAGTTTTATTAGCTGCAGCTTTAGTGTTCATTGTTTATGTGCAATAACATGTTTGTCTGTGCAAGATAAATCACTTTCTTTTGAGTTACAGTACATTTCTCGTCTTTTACCAAGACTTTAATATCTACAACTTAGAGGAATGAAACCTAGCCAGATTTTTCTGCTCTGCTTTTATGGAGAAGGAACGGAAAGTCATAAAGTCTGGTGCCAGCTCTTACCTGGCCTTCCAAACCATAGTATGAACTGGATGCAGATAGATGAGCAGAAAGTGAAGGATGATTTACATTGCGGCTATGGTTAGCATTCAGGGAGCCTGGAGGAAACTCCTTTTCTCTGCCAGCAAATCTGATGAGATGAGAGATGCCAGTGGAGGAATGATAAGTTCTGTCAGACGAAGCCTAACGTTTACTGGGTGAATAACTTCTGCATAAAGGAGGAATAAAAGCAAGTGAGTGTGAAAGAGTGAAGACAAACGAGGTCTAATAGGCAAAACTCCAACCAAAAAAGTAGACGTTAGTTTCAGTTTAAAAGTGTTTTAGTCTGGCTTGGAAATATTGATTCTTATTGTGGGATTTACTAGATCGCAAATAATATTTTAATAAAATTTTTATATACTTCCTTATGCTTAATTTGTATTTTATATTTTTAGGAATTACATTGTACATACTGATACTGTGTATAGTGTGCATGTAATGCAGAATTAATAAATACATAAAATAAAGTTTTAAATTGGCTGTAAATAATATTAACAATACTGTATGTATTAATATATATAGCTGCAAGCAGAAATGCAGTGATTTGGCCTTAATTTGATTGATTTGGTTGATAGATTTGGTAGATTAGAATATTCAGATGTTTGCCACTAAAAGCGTATATATATTTTTTTTTTAATTTTGCAGTACGGACCTAGCAGAATATAATAATATCATAATAATAAAAATATAAAAAAAAATGATATACAAATGATTTATGGTAATGAATCACAATTTTATACAACATTTATACAAATGATACGGTAACATCTAAAAGTAAAAATATAGTTTAAATTAAAATTCTAGAATTCCTATTATTTGTAAAAATGTTATATAAAACTAATACTTTTGCGTCCGAAGCTCCAATTTATTAGCTCCAATCTATTAGGTTTCCCCTACATATATCTATGAAGTAACAGATAATGAAGGCCTTTTGTAAATTAACAAACACAAGCCATTTCACAATAAAATGTTCAGTACTCAGTATTGTGTAAACTGGTACAGTATTTCAGAAGTAGTTGCGAAACCAGATACGTGTAAAAAAAAAAAAAACACGCTGCAGTTGATCTGTCGTATCCAATAGGCTTATGATTGAGTAAAGTGCACTTCTCCTTTCATCAGTCTCACTCCAACACTGCTGTCTGTCACTACGGACATATTTAACCGAGAAAGAAAGGTGTGTGTTTTCAGCATCTGCCAGATAAGCAACGCATCTGTTTTCATTTGCACAGTGACACAAAGCTGCAGAAAAGTAAACCTGTGTCCAAACCCAACTTTTGTTTTATAGACACATGTCATTCCTTTCTGGACAAATGTTATTTACTTTAGATGAACAGATACAGATGAGCTGTTCTATGATTCATATCAGTCTGCAAGAACGGATTAGACTGTACATGTGTTGATTCTCATTTGTGATTTTGCATGGAGCCATTATTAAGCCTTATTCTATAGATATAAGATGTCACATTTGATCAAGATGTCAAAGATCTCAGATATTGGATGTGTTTAATCATTTATCTTCTCTTGAGTAATATTTTTCTCATGGGTCATATGCATGAAAAAGAAAAGCAACGATAAAAAAGATGAATTTATTGTAATGTATTATATTTGTATGTACAGTTTTTGTCAAATTGTGCCTTAACTATTAAAATTGTAAATATAAATGATAAAAAAAATATTGAATTTGATGATGAAATGGCATGTGTACAATTCAATACTTTTAAAATTAGTCATACAAAAATTGTGTTTAAAATGGTTTTATTTACAAAGGAGTGTGCATGATATTACAAAGTATAGAAAGCGTAAATATGACAATTTTGATATATTCTGTTTGTCAAATGCAAGTATTGATCAATTAATATCTTTCTTTGAAACAAAAACATGTAAACACAATTTATACAAACACATAATGCACAAATGGGAAAATTCAATATTTTAAGATATAAAAGTTATATTTTATACAATTTGTGTGTGTGTGTGTGTGTGTGTGTGTGTGTGTGTGTGTGTGTGTGTGTGTGTGCGTGGCGCGTGCTAATGGGTGCGTGTGTGCGTGCGTGCGTGTGTGTGACAGAGAGTGGAATTAAACATTGGGCTTTGTGCTTTTTCTGAATTCTCACAATTGCTCTGGAATTTTAAAAGTCCCTGTGAACAGATGCACAAACTTCTTAATGGCTGCTGTTTGATGAAGTGTTGTGCATTCCTTCACTCTCATCCTTAATTTACTGCTCACTTGTCATTTAAAGAGAGGCATGTCTGTGTAAGACTAGTTATACACTCTCTCTTTTAAATTGGATTTGAATGGATTAACTCCAGTCTTGTTTCCCAGAAAACCTCGTTCGTGCTATTCATAATTACATTTCAGACTGAAATGCAAATTCAGGTCATAGTGTCATTAAGGTTATCTGCGTGCTTTTCACACTCATATTTATATACAATCTTACACATACCATTGTGAGTGTGTGCTTTAGGTTCAGCTTCACAAAAACAGAAATCTAGGGAGTTTTAACAGTGTCTATACCGTGGATGAAATGTTAAAAGCATTGTGTATTGTCCCCATTTATAATGGTGCGCTGACTCACTTTGGTACGAGCAAGTCCTCTTCCTACACTTCACCTATTGAACTTGCATTCTGAGTCAAGGTGCTATTCTTTTATTGTTTTATTTGTTCGTGTAATTTTTACTTAAATCGTTCAGATTTCCTCACAAAGTACAAAAAAAATCACATGATCAGAAATATTATGTGAATGTGTCTTTGCGTGTCGCACCTTGTCATTGGTCATCCACTAATTCAGGGTGTGTCCTGCCTCCAGGGTCAGTTGCAATCAGCTCCTCATGACCCTGAAATGGAAAAGCAGTTAAGAAGAATACTGTAGATAGGTTCTTTAAACTGTTATTTCACGTCAATTCATTGCATATAAATGTATGCATAAAGCTGTTTTGGACAATGCTGTCCATCATAATATATTTTACAGAATAAATTTCCTGCTTAATTAATCCGAGTCCATTAACACGGATGACATGCCTGATGGGAAAGCAAATGTGGCATGTGGATTGCGCAGAACATTTTTATGGCATTTTTCCTCAAAGGATTTCTTGTGAGTCCCAAGAGGCAGCTTGACAGAAATCTTTCCACAGACACATCCAGATGTGTAAGAGTGTTTTCGCAGTGATGCTGAACAGATGGCATTCAAACGCTTGAGTACCTGACTTATCCTGACCTATAAAAGGCCATGCTGATTCCTCCATAGCCTAAAGATCAACGCTCTTTCTTTAAGCTTTATATTCTTGTAATAGACATACTAACAGGTTATGCATGCACTTTAGTAACTGATTTAGACCTCCTATTTGACAGACAGACAGACACACACACACACACACACACACACACACACACACACACACACACACACACACACACACACACACACACACACACACACACACT
>SOMO01000029.1:983519-994110 GCA_028128575.1 Paedocypris carbunculus | reverse complement strand
AAGCAGCATTGAACGATTACAAACTCTCACTAAGATAAATGTCTGTAGAAATTCAGTTCCTTTTCACTAAACATTTGATTTACTATAAAACATGACTACTAAAAACAATGTAACCATTAAATTCTGTGGTTTATCCCTGCATTTTCTAAACTTCATCATAATTCAACTAAATGACAGTTAGTTGGGTTCCTTTCTCTGTCAGTCATGACTCTCTGTTGAAAGGCCCTTCTTTTCTTTTTTTCACATTCTTCCAAAGGCAAAAGCCCCTCAGTGTCTTTTAACCTTTGACTGCTCTCAGATTATGCCTCTACCTTCAGATGAACCTTTTTGGTCATAAACAATGGCAGGACAGGGGTCCTGTCTCTTTCCCTCAGTTCAGAAGAGCTGGTCTCTCTTTGTTCGACAGACGCTGGATCATGTCTGAGAGATGTTGAGACTCTCTGAACATATGGAGGACTATACGCTGATCTTTATGATACGCTCTCTGTCCTCTGTCTTGTTTAGAGATGTGCCCAACTCTAATGCATTTCGCTCTCTCCAGTTTGTGTCAAGGCCACCCACTGAGGAGTACTATCTTTCTTTCTTTCTTTCTTTCTTTCTCTTTTACCTCATATCTCGTTTTAATTTCTTTTTTTTGTTTCTTTTTTGTTTGTTTGTTTGTTTCTTTCTCACTTGCTCCTTTGTATTCTCTCTTTTCTGCTTGTTTCTTTCTCTAGTATTTTTTCTTTCTTTCTCTCTCTCTCTTTGTCTATTTTCCCCTTTTTTTTTTTTACTTTTTTCTTTCTTTTCATTTTTTGTAACACTCTGTCGTTTTATCTAGTCCATCTTTAGAAATGTACCCAACTGTAATTTGTAACTTTTCACTCTTTCCAGCTCGCGGCCAGGCCGCCCACCGAAGCGTTCCTATGGGGCCGGCGTGCAAGAAAGCCCCAGAATCCTCCACCATCGTTCCAACAGTCTGCTCCCTCCGGCCCTGCTGTCACCCACAGGTAAACACCATCACATTGTGTTGCGTTTCACGTGGCGGATGGCCACTTAAGACGAGTTTGGGTTTGCTCACTCACATCGTATCAACACGTATGAAGCGTACATGTTTAAATCACTCCCTTCTCCTCTGTCCTCTGCTCATCTTTCATCCTCTCTGCCTCTCTGCCCCTCTGTTCGGTCATCTTTCACGCACCTTCTTTTACGGGTGACAGTGATGAATGACACACCCCAGCGGGATTACTCATCCATCTGTTCATCCCTCTCTATTTCCTCTCACTTACTGCCCCAAAACCTCACATCGCCATCGCTGGTCTAAACTCGAGTGAAGAACTCAGATAAGATGATCCTGGAAATGGGATGAAATCTCCCCAGATTATGTATTATTTATACCAACAAAGCAAACACTCTTTATCACTACTGTAAGAAACGCATCTTAGCTACATTGTCATTTATTTCTTACTCACAGGAATGTGGCAGATGATCAGTTTTTTTTTTTTTATTTTTCTCCTTTTATTTCATGCATCTTTTTCTCCCGCCCCCCAGCTTATGTATTTTTATTCTTTTTTCCTTTTTTTTCATACTACTTTCACTTGTTTTTTTTATTTTTTTACTTGTTTTTTTGTTTTCTTTTTTTGTTTGTCTTTTTTTCTTATATTCTCTCGATTGTCTTTCTTTCTTAATTCCCTCTTTTCCATTTTTTGTCTTCCCTCTTCCATTTTATATCTTTCTGTGTTTTAACTTTTCCCTTATCTTCTTTCTCCATATCTCTTTCTCTCTCTCTATCTCTCTCACTCTTTCACTTTCGCGCTCTCTCTTTCTCTTATTCTTTTACTTTACCTTTGTCTTTCTTCTTGGCCTCCTTCTTGAACTTACATACTCAATGTGAAAATCACTGTATAAATAAATATGACTTGCGATTTTTATTCCAATTCCAGCTGAACATTTACAGTTTAGCCTGGCAAATGCATACACACACACACACACACACACACACACACACACACACACACACACACATATAAATTATGTGTACGTACAATGTCCTATTCCAAGGAGCGTTTGCAGTTCTAATAACAAAAGGTTGCAGTTCTAACCTCTTCCAAATGTACACATATGAATCAGAATGCATGTACTGTACCAGTTCAATAAACTGCAATGTTTATACTCAAAGAGACGCATGCAGACAAATTTGTAAGGTCACTATGGAAGATGCACTAGACTGTGCAGTGATATTCTGCCATGTTTGAGCAGTTACCGTGGAGATGTCACTTAGACTCTTGGCATTGTCAAGTGCCAGATGTCACGACTCATTAGGAAAGAGAGTAGGGCAGCTTGCTTTAATTTGCCAAGTGCTCAGTCATTGTTTAAGGCAATGACAGTTTGTCCAAAAAAAAAGGTTGTAACTAAGCGAATGTGATATTTTTTAGCAGCTTGATGTAAGTAATCTGCAGACATGATGTACAGTCGACTGTATGATACAACTGGCATTGCAAAGAAACCGAAAACAATCCGAATAGAAACACGAGATGATCTGCTGGATCTTGTTTCTATCGGAAGGTTTAATTTGGCATTTAATTATTTATTTATTTGATATTTTTCACTTATCTGTAATCTGCTGTCACTGTGGAACTGACCGAGGTAATAGATCGACCTTGTTTACGCATTTTGGGTTTACTTGTTCCTTGCGGCAGTGACAGCAGAACAATCTAGAGCCAAGAAAAGTGTGAATTTATTCTAGTATGTTTTGTGGGGATGAATAGTAGGGCCTGGTGAATAAAATATTCTTTAGGGTTTAGGGCCAATTAAAAAATACTAAAAGAAGCCTTGAACAAGTACACAAGTACAAAAAATACATTCAGTTATTGGTTGTGGTGCAACATAAACATGCAGATAAAAAATACATAAAGCATGTACACAAATACGTTTGATAATAAAAATATGTTTAGTATTTTATGTTTAGAACTGCTCATTCTGTCAAAATGTTTATTATTGTAATCATATTTTAATATTCAAGTCTTATTTAACAAAAATGACAGCAACTTAAATCGCTAAAATAAATATAATATAATGAATCGATCAGATATATACTGAACACTTTTTGTTTTGTGTTCTTTATTAGACTAAGGGATTATTAACAATTTTTCCATGTATATATATTTTTTTTTTTAAATAAAAATGTAAAATAAAATGTGCATGTCTAATTTTTTTCTCTGGACAAGGAAGAGATTTTATTACATTTTTTTTTACATTTTAGCTCATATATTCATCATATAATCCATACTTCTGCTTAAGATGTTAACCAATCAGAGATCACGCTCTATTCATGACAAATCTGTGTAGGAGAAAAAAACGATAAATAAATAAACAAAATGAAATTATGAATGAAAAAAAAAAAACATCAACCAAATCACAAACCAATTTGAAAAACGTTGTGTGGCTGTTTTTAGTTGCAGGACTGTGACCTGTTACATCTGGTTTGCCGTTAGAGATTCGAGTGAAGAATTTCCCCTTAAGGGCAATCTCACCTCACATGAATGAGCGGTTTCCTCCTTGTCAAACTGTTTACGTAACTCCGCTCAAGTGTCCTGGAAGCGCATTCTGCTGTGAGCTACGACAAACTCATGCAACATCTGCACACGCACAGAGCATCACAGTTAGCGCTTGCACCGACACAGTCAATACAGTATGGCTTTAGCGAAACACTCAATCACATGCTTACTTGCACAACTAGATGCCTTTCTCAACAGAAGAAAACAGTAAAACCACTTTTTTCCTGCTTTGAAGGGTCTCTGTCCCTCAATGAGGAAATACGTACTTTGTAGCAGCAAAACTGCAAATACGAAGCACAATAAGCCCAACATGTACAGCATTTATATATCATAATAACACATACATTATAAATCATTCACAAGCAATGAGGCTTAAAGGCATCGATTTCCTCTTAGTTTTTTTCAAAGTATCAGCAGTGCATGTGAAAGCATATGGCCTAAGATTAGAAGGCAAGAGCATTCGCTGACACCAAAATCTGATCCTGCTATTGGGATAATGCCATAGTGCCATAGTGTCCAAATTTGGTGAGCCTGTGCGATTCAGTTTCCAGTTCTTAGGTGACAGGGGTGGCACCTAGTGTGGTCTTCTGCTGCTGTAGCCACTCTGCCTCACAATTTGAGTTGCTGTGCATTTAGTGATGTCCTTCTGTAGACCTTGATTTAAAAAAAGTGGCTATTAGAGTCACTGTTGGCTTTCTATCAGCTTGATCCAGTTTGGCCTTCTCCTCTGACCTCAACCAGGTATTTGTATAAATATAAAATGTAAAATATTTTCTCTGGAGGATTCTTTGTAGACCTTCTTATGGTTGTGTGCGAAAATCGAGATCACCAGTGTCTGAAAATCTTAGTTCAGCCAGACTGGCACCAACAACTAGGCCACTTCCACCTTTTTTCTAATTTGTTTCCGGTTTAGAGATTAGAGGGCAAGAGCGTGGCCTCGACATTGGTCACTGTTAAGGGCATTGACATCTATCACTAATCAATACGCCAGACCATCTTTTAGGTATCCAGGGTAACGCCCAAGCGATCTGTTCTGTGATCTGTCCTGGTTAATTGCGGTTGAAGTGGGCGGGGATTGATTGGCAGATGGTTATTTCTTGGAGGTCTTGTCATGACATGCATGTATAATTAATAAAGAACAGAATCTATTTTATATTTGCACATTTCAAAATCAATCCAGTAGTTCTTGCTAGACGCAAACATATCTTATTCCTGTTAATTTTAGAAACCCTATGGCTGTCATTATTCTTGGATGTTTGTGTATTTCCCACAGGTCTGACAACAGCTGCAATGGCCGAAGCATTGAAGATACAAAAGATGAAGATGATGATGAATCTACACAAGAGCCACAGTGGTTCAGAATTTGACTCAGATGAGCTGAACTCCAACACAGGTAGGAATCTACGCAAGCAGCCGTTGTGTATATGGTAGCTGTGTGCTAAATGTGTTTGAGCTTCGGTTTAAAGTGTGTTCTGTTGATGTGCTAGACAGATGGCCTTGCGATAGTAACCTGGGCCTTCTGAGTGAGACAAGCCCCTTCACAGTGCTCACTCAGGGGGCCGAGCCACTGGCCGGTGCTTGGTTTACTAAGACTAATGGTGACATTAATGGCCGCTTCCTGACTGTGCATTTACAGAAGAACAATAACAGACAGGAGAATAGTTAATTGTGCACCAGTCTTGGAGATGAAAGAAGACTTGGTAAGGGAATATATATTTTAAATCTGTGCGTGTTCTACAGTTTACAGGGTAACAGTAAACTACAGAGCAAATTCTGTCACATTTTTTGCAATTTTTGCAAAATATCAGTATTTGTGAATTTATGACATGGAAAGAGTCGGAGCTAATCTCAGCAAATCAGGGCCTTAGGTTGGAAACACTCCCGTGGAGCTTGTTTTATCTACGACAAGCCAAAATGAGGGTGTTGATAGATTTATCTTATCCAGTTTGTTTTACATATTGGAAGAAATAAAAAAAAAAAACATTATTTTCAAATTTATCTAAATATTTTTTTTTTTTTTATAGTTTTACTTTGAATTATTTATTTAAAAAATTTTTCGTTTTTAACTTAATTACAATTTANGAAAACGTATAAAAAAATAAATTGTGTGAGATATTGTATTTTTGGGTGAAACATTAGTCTAATTTTGAATTTCTAACTACTGCTGTAAGTTATAGTTAACAGTTACACTGTGTTACACCATACGCCATGTTACGCATCTGCCTGCGTATTTTACAATAACCAAGGACCTTAACTCCAGAATCTCAATATCCACATTTTTGTCTCAATTTCACTCTCTCTCTCTCTCTCTCTCTCTCTCTCTCTCTTTCTTTCACACACACACACACACACACACACACACACACACACACACACACACACACACACACACACACACAGCTGCAGTTATTTTCCTCCTGACATTATTTATAGGATCATCGCATGAAGAGAACACACAGCACATTTGCGACGGACGGATTTCCAGGCGATTTTCACATGGAATCGTCAGTCTTCAAACACAGCAGCCGCACACGAACTGTGGCTAAAACGAACACAAATAATGTGGACTTCAAAGGCCACTCTCGCAAGTGTTTAGTAGAAAGAGAGTGCGGTGATCCCAGAGAGAACAGCTGTGGACGTGCTGAACCCACCAGAGAAGATTTAGTAGAGGGGGGGGCTTCATCAGAGAGATGGAATGCAGTCAAGGAAAATCAGCATCAAGGATGACATCAGAGACAGCCAGAGATCTTTCTTTTTTTTTCTTCTTACGTTGACATGTTGAAAGAAAAATTCCATGCATTATTTAACAAGATGGCCGAAAGCTGTCACATGGGTGATTGCCCGAGTTAACAGAAACAGGTGTGTGTTTTTGTTAACGCAGTTTGTTTTCATGTCTGCATGTGCCATTTTGGAGCGTAACGTGCGTGTGACTACACACCCCTTCACACACACACCGTATGTTCACATACGGTTTGCATTTTTTGAACTTGAACTTTTGGAAAGAGTCGCCTTCATCTTTTGGAAGTGTTTGAGTCGTGTGTTAGTGAGAACAACTTCACTGAAATGTTTAGAAATCTTCCTGGCAATTGTTCAAACTTTCCGGCTTCGGCCAAAGATTAAGCATGTCGCCACCGTTCATAAATAAAATGCTATATATATTATAATTATTTATGACTGGCCAAATTTTATTGTTATTCTTACCTGCACATAATTTTAATAGATTTATTATATTTGTTATTTATTAAATTTTGTTCATCTGAACTAACATATTATACCAAAAAGTTGACTCCTGCTGATGTAGTCGTGACACATTTCCCAATTTGTAACACATTCTCAATTTTTTTTAAATAAATATAAATGAATCTTTTCTTTAAGTTAAAGATAACAATTATTTAAAAAATGTATGAATTGTAACGTTCAGTGGTTTTTCCACATGCGTTGATCATAATACGAAAGCGTTGTCAACCCGAGGCCTCAAACAGGGCAACGGCGAATCACGCGTGCAGGCTTGTTTGTTTTTGCGTGTTTCGCGGCGCAGCTGCGTCTCTTATTGTCTGATAGCTCCTGCTTTCCCTCCTCTCATCCATCTTCATCTGTCTGATTACTGTGAATTAGCGCCCTCTCACTTACATTACGGCTCCGCTCCCACTAGAGACGCGAGCGAGAGCAAGATCAAGTCGACACCAGTCTTGATTTCCACCAACGTGAGCAGATGGTCGGTCTGTTGCTGGATGGCCGATGCCGCAAAGGTGTTATGATGTTCGGATGCAGAGCCACAGTTGTGCGGTAATGCGGGAGCTTATTGCTTTTAATCAGGTTATTTTTGTCCGCTCTTGTGAAGACCTTTTTGGCTGCAGTATGTGGAAGTCTTACGGGGCCGACTTCATCCTGCGTTATCATTGATTCCTTTGCCTCAATCTGCCACCTAAACACCATCTGCTCCCAATGGCTCTGACACGCATGCTGATGATAGATTATTCCACACGCTCGGCTGCGGATTGTCACGGGCCCTTTAAAAATGGACAATTAAGTCATACATGGAACAATGCAAAAGACTTCTTTTAAATCGGAACATTTATTTATTGTTACATTATTTGAGGTGAGAAGATTGGGAATTCTACGTGTTAAAAGCTGTTTTGGTAATTGTTTCAACAGTTTTCGCACATGTTTAGGAAAACAAAAGTTGTTGGTTGATATTTTTGTTTTTCCTCACTTCGAGATTACACACACATTAAACAGTCAATGCAACTGATATTAAAGATTTTGAAAGCAATAATAAAAAGTGATATTCCAAAACTTCTCATTAGTACTCTGTCTAGATAATGATCTGTCTGTCTGTCTGTCCGTCCGTCCATCTATCCATTAGGATGGATGGATCCCTTGTACTTTTTCTGCCTTTCTCTCCACAACTTTCTCTCATAGTCACACAAACACACAACACATATACAAAATATATTTCTCTTAATATCTAACGTTCCCTCTCATTCATCCCACTACAGGTCGCACAGATTTATCTTGGGAGATAGATGCACATTCATCACCTGCCTCAGAAAAAGCGCAGCTCAATTTGAGCAGCTCACCGCTCACGTCTCTCCAACACACCCATCTGCTGGCCAACAGTGAGTAGTAAAGCGCCCTCACCCAATCAGAAGATCATTAATCAAAAGAAACGACAGCCTCACCCTTGTTTCGTTCCCTTCCTGCATTGAGTTTATTTCAATCTGATCATCTGCACTAAGAGGTGGGGAAATATTGGCCTTGTGCCAAAAAGTGTCTGAATAGGTTGTCAATAATTGGACATGAATTTGAAAAAGTTTTAGTACTGTACCATATGTACAAAAATAAAAAATNATCAATGTTTATTTTTTATCTGCAATTAATAAAATGTAATTTGTCTTTGAGTAAAACATTAGAAGAACAGATTAACATTATTTTGTCTGTTAAACATGGAGTTGCATTTACCGTTTTTCTTTCATCAATTTGTAATGAATGAGACTCTTTCTTTTCCCTTCTTTCCAGGACTGGACCTGCCCTTCATGATGATGCCCCATCCCCTGCTTCCTGTTGGACTTCCTCCTGCTTCTGTTGCCATGGCAATGAACCAGATGAACCATCTTAATACGATTGCCAACATGGTTGCCAGTGCACAGGTGCACAGTCCGGTTTCCATGCCAACATCTGGCATCAAGGTAGGACGTACACTACACACCAGACAGATGCAAGGTCACCAGGGACTTCTTTATTCCAACTCAAGCACAACTAAACTTCCTTTTGGTTTTTCATTTCAGCAGGAGTGTTTTGACGAGAGCCCCTCTCTCACACCATCCGTGGAGGGATCTGGCCATCAGAAAACCGATCCCTCTCCGGAACATTCCAGTTCCGTTCCCAGCAGTCCCACACACTCTCCTCAGAAACCAGGTGATTGTCTCTTCATCTGTGTCTTTTAAATCAAGCACTTATCTCTATCCCATCTGTCTTTGCTTACACAACGAAAAGACCTTTTTAAAAATGGCAGATATGTAGTTATCGTAGGTAATGAGTAAGATTACGATAAAGTGAATAATGTAAAACTACTATATAAACAATTTTACTAATATGACTGCTCATTACTACGTAGTTGGAATTTTCATTACTAATCTGACATTTCAGAAATCATGTGACTCTTTAAATCAAAATCAAATCAAATCACTTTTATTGTCACATCACCCCAGCGTGTGAGCTGTGGTGAGTGAAAAACTTAGGTGCAAACTAATAGTGCAATGTACAGTACAAAACAAATTACAGACAGTAACAATAAGTAACAATAAGTGGCAGTGCAAAAAAAAGACTTTGTGTGCAAAAAATGTTGTGTGCAAAACAGGTGCGTAGGTACGTATAAGAAAAGTATGAATCCCACTTTAGACTAGACTAGAGGTTACTAATCTTACCTCTCTGTACTAACTTCTAATTACTAATCTGACTATAGACATCATGAATCTTACTTTTAATTTCTAATCTGACTTCTCAGTACTAATCTGTAAAACATAATGAATCATAAAATAATTAATATGATTTACTATTATATGATAATAATACTAAATCTTAGTACTCACCTGATTCTATAGAGATTACTAATTTTACTTCTCATTACTAGTCTGACTTAATAAATATTACTAATTTGAATTCTTGAAACTAATCTAACTCCATATAAATAGCATTTACATATCTGCTATAATGTATATAATATACATATCATAAATACATATCTGACTTTTCATTACTTATCTTCAGACTCTATTGACTTACTATTGAATTACTCAATACTATTCTGACTCTATAGACTAAAAGATGTAGACGTTACTAATCTGACTTCTTATTACCATTATACTTACCTGATACAAATCTGACTGATCTAAGAATGTGATTGCTGTAAAATATATTGTAACTTACTTTGATCAAATTGCATTTTGTCAGATTATCACATTTAGATAAAATAAAGAATGGTATACCATCAATGCGTCATGATCTTGGGATTGTTTTTATATTTAACTCCAATTTGTATATGGCATTTGTGTCTGTTCAAAGCAATTTACATTTCTTGATAATCAAGTTATATTTTTAATAAATTCTGTGGCTTCATTTCAGCTTTTTAGAAGTTAATGACTGTATCAATATTTCTTTTCTTTTTTAGCATATGACATTCTTGATGAACAAAGGGACACAGACCCGGCTCTGCAAATAAACAGGCTTTCCCATGACAATGGTGTGTTTTGTAAAGAGGAGCAAAGTATGATCTAACTCAAAATAACTAAATCACAACCCACTGACCTCTTCTACTTTCATTAACTCTCAATTATTACACACAATCTATTTCTAGTTTAGCTGCCTAATCTCTTTTGATATCCGGTGAGATTTGGCAGAGAACATTATCTTCGGTTATGTGAAACCAGCTAATTTCAACTCTGTCTCAGTGTTTATCTGTCTATCTTCCCTTTCAAGCTTCCAATTGTCTGTCTGTCTGTTTTTCCATGTCTTTGTCCATCCATCCATCCATCTATCTATCTGCATATCTACCT
>SOMO01000029.1:967913-979290 GCA_028128575.1 Paedocypris carbunculus | reverse complement strand
AAAAAAAAAAAACAGTATTAACATTCTTCATCCAGAAACACACTATACTGCATCATCAGCATCTCTATAGATATAAAGAAACCAATAGATATAGGAATCATCATCTGATATTTTTATTCTTGTTCCCAAACATTCCCAGACGTGATTTGCTAACACATTTAGCCTAAAGCTAAACCAAACCTCCAAGGATATTTTCATACATGTTTGGTTTTCCCCCAAACCTGTGACTCTTTATTTAGTCACAGAGTAACTTAAACAGGAAACCTGATTTCCCGCTCGTCCAAGAAAGAACCTTCCAGAGTTTCTAAAGGTCCAGATCAATGTCTGTCATATTCCATGTTCCAACAACACGAATAAACAAAGCCATGCTCATGTCACCGGTGTCATCGTGTTGTCAATAAAAGAAAAGCCATCAAGTGGACCGATCGATCCCGGTCATTCAAATGCGACCCCGCAGGATCTTTAATGCCTTCACTGCTATGTGTCAGGCTTCATTAACGAATCAGAAGCCTCCATTAACATGCACTCGGTGGTCTTCTCCGGAGCTAATGACGGGCTTTTCAAATATAAGCTTTATTCAATACATGTGAGGAATAAAGTTTTCAGAGGGATTAATAGCACGTGCGATCTGTTAGAACCTTTGAGAAAGCAAAGTGAAAGTTGTGATTCTGAAGAACTTCGGCTGTGTTATCATTTCCAAACAAGGGAAATATGACGCTGACGTTAGCATACTCTGAAATCGTTCTATTTTCCTTTTGCTAAGTTTAGGAATGCCACCCGAGACCCGGAATCTGTGGGGACGTTTAATAGATTCGAAAACAATTCAAATTTGTCTCTAAAATGGGAAATGACCGTTTTTTTAAAACGTGGGAAAATTGTGGGTTTTAAACTGCAGAACGGAAGATAAATGTTTAGGCATCAGCGAGAATGTTCTGGATTGACCTATTTGTGAAAAATGCACCAGTACTGTAAACTCCAGAAGGACTGGAGGGTTTATTTGTCTTTATTAACGTCTGGAAATCTTCTGGGTTGTTGAGAAAGCGCTAGTGGCAATGAAAATGCAGCCTAGTAATGGACTAATAATTTAGCAGATTAGAAACAAATCACTATCACCTCAAACATACACTCAAACTAGCATTTATAACCTGCTTCTTTACAACTAATATCTTCAGCATAGAACCCTAATAGGTGCATTTATGCATTTACATGCATACATTTGCATTTAGCAGGAACATAATCCAAAGTGATTTACATTGCAATGCACTTATACACTGAAATATCTACACACATTTCCAGGAATCAATTCCACACACACTCAGATTAAAAAATGCATATATTGTGTGCATGTGTGTAGATGTTTGTATGCATAAGGCATTATTTTGATTCAATATGTTGACATTTTTTAAAGGAAGTAAATCAGAGTATGCTCGTCGTGTCACTGATCATAAAAAAAACGACGAAAGCAAATGTTTACTTAAATGTTGACCCTATTTGGACAAGCACGGATGGAAAGGGAGGAACAAGTTAGAAAGGAAATTGTAACATTTTGATCAAGTCGTTGAACTTGGAAGCAACATTCCGCCTGACATGATAAAAAAAAAGATGTTTTTCTGTATTCAAAAAGACATTCTTTTAACATCCTCTCTGGAGTGAGAAGGTTTCCACAGACCATTTGTCTTAAAATCTTTCATCTTACACAGACACGCAAAAACAAATGTGCGGCTGTATGATATTCATTCTTTCTCACGTTCTGTCTCTAGTGTAATATATCAGGTGATTGCAATGTAAAAAATCAATATTCAATTTCAGACTGCATTTTTATTCCCAGAGATTAGAGAACAATCACATCTCGATATTTTCCATCTGGTGAAGAAAGATTCGCCTAGGCATGTACTGACAGCATAATAAAAAAAGGTTTAAGCTTGGCTGATGTTTGTGTTTGGTGAATTATTCATTGAAATGTGTTTGTGCAAGTGAATAGCCACTTTCTTCAGTGCAGAAGTGCAAATACAGCAGAGCCGGAACACAGCAGTCATCTGACATTGGAAAGTTGAAATACAGATGAAACCTTCTGCTCTGCAGGACACGACTGAAAACTTGAGCATTTTTGCAGCATATCGGTAAGTCACTAATCTTACTGTACAGGCCACATCATTGTCTCTGTAACAGCATTCAAAGCACTACGATGAATTACGAATAGTATGGACAAAGTAGGCTTTATTCAAATTAATGTTTATGAATGGGTATAAAGTGTACACCTGAAAACGTGACTAAATGCAAAACATGGGAGGATTGCTACTGCTAAAATGTTATACTGAATTAAATTAATTTCAATTAGGAAACGCAAAAATTATTTCCCCTACTTGTCTCATTACACTGGTTACCAGTTGCTACTCAGACCGAGTTCAAAGCTTTAACTTTGACCTGACTATTACCATCTGAACTCAACTCTGTAGTAAAGACATATTCTACCTATACAATTTATTACATTTGGAAATTATTAATACATTAAAAGCAAATCTGTTTACTGTCATTATCTTCTGTCTAGCTGTATATGGTATATTGATATGAGAATCCTGATTCCTATTTACGTATAACAATCAGTTTCAAATTCTCCTCACTCAGTGAATCAATTTGTGTGTAAAAGTTAAATGCATAAATGTGGTTATTTTAGTGACAATTAACTAAAGCTTTTGATTGTAACATGCCAAGAATGAAAAGAACATCCTTTGAAAGAATTGAACTTGGCACCATCTAGTGGCTGACACGAGTAAAAGTAGTTTACGTTTAACACAGTATAAACCACTATTGCAACATTGTATACAATATTACATTTATTCATTTTATTTATTTATCAGTTATTTCTTTGTCATCAAATTATTTGCGACAGGTAAAGCGCTGGAAAGACAAAATATGTCTCTTGTTCAACCAGTTGCAGAACCACACACACACACACACTCCACACAAGTTCAGAGATATATTAAGGGTATACCCAAACACTGCTATTGCAAAAGCAAAACACAACGTAAACAAAACAAAAAAAAAAAAAAAATAAAAAATAAAAACATCTGCGGCAAAGTGGTTTAGCGTTATTCGGGTTGGTGGAAACAAGTCATTTAGAAAGAGCTAAAGAGAGTGAGAGGACAAACAGCAAGTAAGAGAAAGACGTAAACAGAAAAAGAAAAATAATGAGGAAAAAAAAAAACATGATGAGGGCAAAAAAAATTGTAAAAGTAGGGAAAACAAAAAAGGGAGTGAAAGAAAGAGCGATTTTTCGTTTTACTTCTGGTAAAATCCCTCTATGATCATTCTATATACGTAAAAGTTGAAATTGCAGTTTAAAAAATAGCACAGGATTGCAGAATATCAATACTTAAACACGAAATGTGCATTTATTTGTTCCTGCTAACCATGAGTAGGATTCCATCTGCCTTTCTCTAAAATTCAAGAATGACAAACCAGCAGGGGGCGGAAATGTTTCATTTCAGAATTGAAGCTTTTTCCTGAATGAAGACTGTAACCATCAGATTTTCCTGAAATACTGTAACAATCAAACTGTTTTGAGGGATGATTTGTCAATTTTGATATAAATGTGAGGACCATTACAAAAACCCTTTAGAGTTCAGTTTTCTCCTGATGAAGAGGAACCTTCCCCTGAATGTCCTCATCTGATGAGTCTACAGCTTCCAGATTATTCCCTTTGTGTTTTTCAGCCTCAGAAAGTTTGGACTTTTTCTTCTTTTTCTTCTTCTTGTCCTTTTTATCCTTTTTTTGCACATCCTCACTGTCCTTTCCCTGCTTTTTCTTGCCCTTCTTTTTTTTCTTGTCCTCTGCGATGGCGGCAGCATCTCCCTTTTTCCCAGACCATGACTCCTTAAGACAGTCTGTGGAGAGAACCGCTCCGTGATTTATGCTAATAATTTGTGGGAAATTGGAGTTTGTGCTTAAAAACAGATTAACTAGAGATGTATAGAAAACGATGTGAAGTTCAAATAGTACACTAAACTTGGTTTTATATATATATATAATTATTTTTGACTTAATAATATTCATGACTAATAAAGGCTATTTTCATTCATTCATTCATTCATTCATTAACCAAGATGAAGTTAACCAAACTAACAGGAACCTGGTTTATAGCTACTGGTAATTCACTCACTAAGAGTTGCACAAAATAAAAGGTGTCCAGAGAGGTGGCGAAGATCTTGAATCTCTCATCTATCCCTTCTTCATCACAAGAATTATCCAAGTTTTTGTGCCATTATTTTTGCATCAGCCTTATCTCAGACATTTGGGCGTTTTATTGTCTTATTGATTTATTGTCATGTCTGTTATTAAAACAGTTTGAAAACTAGGATTACAGTTTGTAAGTTTAAAAACGTTATTAAAGTGTACTGCTTATGTTAATGATATTTACTGACTTTTAACAACTGACTTGAGACAGTCTGAGATTTGTTATACTTCATAAATAAATGAAAATAATATTAAACATTCTACATTTCTAAACAAACTATGTGACCATGAACTAAATAATCTAATTTTTTAGTATGGTGACAATTAAATAAAAATGCTTTGCACTTTGTCTGTCATTGACAGTGATTGTATGCTAACTTCAGACTTTTCAATGCAACACGGCTGCAAGATGAATTGTTGTTGAAAATTTGTGAGTAGCTGTAATTTCACTTTACCCATGTCTTGTCCTCTTAGTACGTGTTTCTCACACAGGTATGAGGTGAGATCTTCAGTCTGACTCCCTTTGTACCAGTCCTCAATGACTTCTTCATACTGCTCAACCATCACATCACACTGGAATACAAAGGAAAAACACCTCATACTTCCCTCAGAGTACTATCTTTTCACAATGTGTATTTTACACTATTCAACTGTGACCCTTTTTAAATCATGGAACCAACTATATTCAATTGGCTTTGTGTCCCACTTTGCAATTGGTTGACCACCAAAGGAGGGGTATGTTCCAGGCCAACACACGATGTCCAGTAGAAGTTCAGTTAAACACACACACACACACACACGTCTATAACTGATTTTATACCTATAACAGATAGCGATTGTTTACACACCTGTTTCTTGAGGTCAGCCACTTCTGCACTGGTCTCGTTCCACAGCTCATACGGAATGTCCATGACCACTTTCACCCCTTTGTGCACTAGGTTATGCAATGTTGAGAAGGTCTCGGACATGCCCTGAAAACAGAACAGTTCTTAAAATCCTACTAGACCCAATACACCAATTTAGCCCAATTACAAAGAAGCACCACTGCATTTATGAAGCTTTTCCCTAAATTGCTTAGTTGACTACGGTTTTCATAATGTAAGTCGTGTACTTGTAAAAATTCTCACAAAACTCACAAAATGTAGTTGTACAAATGTGACAAACCTTTGCAAAACGATTGCTGCCGTCTCTCTCCTTGTGTAGATTGTACTGCATTATTCTTGAGCAAACATTTTCCATCACCTCTATAAAACGGATATCACTGTAATGCAAAAAAAAAAAACTCTTGTGACCAAAAGTAGTCCGAAATACTGTATATCAGACAAAAACGTGAATCTGAAAATAAATAAAATAAATGTAAAAAAAAAACACAATGTCATAACAGAACACAACTTACGATTTGACATATTTGATTGGAGCTGAACCTTTATCATCCAAGAAGCGATAGTTGGTGTCGATAACTTCCTTTGTTTTCCCCGTCTCTTCGAAAGCAGACTTCATCTCGATACTCAGAAACTTGCACACTGCGTACAGAAATAATTCAGAAAAAAGAGGAACAGGAAGTTTCAGTTTGAGGTGAGGTCCCTAATAATAGAGTTATGATATCGTTCAAGATCATGTGTCCTGATTTACATAATTACAACAAATAAAAATTAAACACGACACAGTTCAAATGAATGACCTGTTTACATTTAACTTACGCTTCATAAGTTAACATTACCATTTGTTAAGTATAACAATCTATTTATATTTAGTAAAATTGCAATTATCAATGTATGCATAGACCGTATGCATAGACGTAAACACAACCTTGCACTTATTTGTGAATTTAAATCAGGGAATCGCCCCCCACCCCCAAATGAACTAATAAACACGTTTACTAGTAGAGAAGGGAAACCTCTTACCTTCACATTTATTTGGCAAATGCACCCAGTCATCGTCTGCGCTTTTGCTAACAGCTGCGGCACTTACGAGGTTCAAAATCAGTAAAAGTAAAATCTTCATTTTTGTTGAAATAAGGGAATCGTGTTTTTTTTTAACATTTGTAAACAATGTACACATTCATTGCAGCCACTGTTTTCTCTGAAGATTTCACTTCCCGTATCCAAGATGACTCGAGAGAGTAACCAATCATTTACGCCGAAGTGGCATTGCCGGACCAATGAACAACGACATGGGAGCGGCTTTGCGTGGTGACGTGTAGCGTCAAAGAAATATGGGAGGTGACAGGAGTTTAAATTACATTTTATTAGTTAAATAGTTTTCATTTACTTTATTTCGAAGCTGCTTAAAAATGCTAATAATAGGACAATATAAAATATGTTTACCAACATATAAATAATCTTTTAGCAACTTGGGCAAGACACTGACCCCTACATGCGATGGGGAGTTTGTGTGTGTCACTACACAGTGTGTGCATTTCACTCGAATGAGTTAAATATATTATCGAATCATTTCAATACGGTCCCTAGTGGCCATACTGACGAACTAATTTTAATTTATAGAAAAGCAAAGCTGCTGATTTGCGTCCTCGACTGTTAACTGATACAGAACAGATACACTAGATGGCAGTATAAACTAACGTTTTTGCATTTTTTGACTCAAAAAAACTAAAATGCGGGTCTCTCGATTCTTTTTGACAAGGTCTGTTGTGGAAAAATCAGCAATCTTACCGCCATCCAAAGCCTTCAGGAACGTTTCCTCCGTCATTCGTAATGATGCATTGATTTATCTTGACTTTCAGCTGGTTAACAAAATATAGAATTCTAAACTATGAAATGTTTGTGTGGGTTTGCACATTTTGTATGTGCTTAGGTTTTCCTTTGGTTTTGGATTTCCTAACAAAGACATAACATGTGATCAGAAGAACTGGGCCTTTGAACAATAGAGAGAGTGCAAATGTGTGTGTGTGTGTGTGTGTGTGTGTGTGTGTGTGTGTGTGTCCCACTCTGTGATTGGTTGAACATCAATCCAGATGTATGCCCTGCCTTAAGTGGCAGAGTATCTGGAATTGGCTCTAGAGTTTGTGACTCAGAAAAGGAAATAAGGTTCAGGGGAAGGATGAATAGATAAAAAGACACACCTGGACAATTAAACCGAAACACTTCATAATGCAGTTTTTTGCACAATGCAGAATTTACATGACTATATTTGCAACTTACCGGTATATGTCTTTATATGATTAATATTAAAAGTTAACAAGGCTATATGATATACTGTTTAGCTTATCCGGAACTGTCTAGTTTGGGGAAGCTTGTAAATCAGACATTAGAAGACACAAAAACAGTCATTTCCACAGGTAAACATCTACCTGGTCTCTACAACACACCTGTAAAATATGTACTTTATGTACTACAGTACTCTCAAACCTTTCAAAGTGTATACAGTATATGTATATACAGTTTTATTGTGTTCATCTGTACATACCCAGGAAAATCTGTACTTTATGTACTACTCTCAAACCTTTCAAAGTGTATACAGTATATGTATATACAGTTTTATTGTGTTCATCTGTACATAAATCCCTGTCCATGTTCTCATATGTTGTACGCGTATAGGTAACCTTACAAATACAAAATCAATTCATTGTGTGTTTGCGCACACTTGGACAATAAATAAAGCTTTCTTTCTGATTCTGATTTTTTATATGTTCTAACCGCAATAGCCAGGAAGATGATCTACAGAAGAAATTACACAGAATTACAGAGTTATTCTGCTTTATTGAATCTGCATATTCGGCATTCCCTTGAGTTCAGATTCTGGCTGTCGGAACTACTTCCTATCTTCATATAATTCCAAGGAAAAGTAGAAACGGGTAAGAATCATATACGTATGTTTCATTCAAGTGTTTACATGAGCATTTACAGCACCTTCACAAAAGTAATCAAGCCTTGACCGCTTTTTTAAGTAGCTAATTTAGAAAATAAATGAAAACAAGTGGCTAAAAAAAATATATAAATTTAGGACTTTTAATATAATGCAAATAATATTATTAAAATCACTGATACTATTAGTAAAACATTATTGATGATTATTATTATTATAATAATAAAGCTATTATTATAAATAATATAAATAATATTATAAATAATAATAATAACAACAAAAATAATAAGAGCATTATTATCATGCTGTTATTATTACTATTATGATTATTTACAACAGCAACAATGAAAATAATAATAATATCAACTTGTCTGCATTATTATTATTCATAAAAAAATAAATACAAATAATAATAATAATTATTATATTAATATTAATCAATAAATGCTATTTTGCATATTATTTATTCAGCTTTTTGTATTACAACAGTAATGTTTTAGCTTGTAAATGCAAGAAAATGCATTCAATTGAATAACTAATGAAATATAGGTTTGAATATTTTTGCAAGGCGCTGTACATGGTTTTCAGCATTCATCATTGCACACAGGGGAAATGTCTTATTCAATGCATGTCCATAGACACCTCCCCCATACCTGATTATTATAATAGACTAATTAATATTCACATTCAGTAAAAAGCAGTCCAAAAAGCATTAACATTATAACAGTAGAACTTATAAATAATGTCTGCCTAAACTAAAACAGTCTTGAAATAATATAGTTTATACATGCTTTTCAAAATACAAAAATAAGATTTTAGTCATGTTAGATTCTAGCATAACTCCAGCCCTCCAAATGCATAACGTAATGTCTATTGCTATGACGTGTCATAGCACTTAGTGAGAAACCCCATCAAAAACCTACTGGAAAAAAAAGATAACACAAGACCATCATGTCTTTAGACAAACCCAGCATTGCGTGTTTAACATGCTGACATTCTTTCAAAAAGTTTCTGAAATTAAAACGACTGTTAGCGTGAACTTTATGTGACATTTAAACCTGGTTAATTCTGAGTTCCGTGTAAGTCAATCTCATCTAACAGCACTGTAAAAATCCATTAGCTATACTTGAAATTGTCTTGTGTTTGTGTATTTACAAGGAACAAAATGCAAAATGCAATTTTCATATTTTTATTGAAAAGAAATCAGTTAAAGCCATTCTTTCGAACTTATTCTTCACTGACTTTAATGGCTTAAAACGTAAGGATTAAAAATTTATAATTTGTCTGCTATAATGTGTAACGTGAATATTAATTCATAAAAAATAATAATAATAATAAAAATCATATAAGACTCGTTTTATAGACACTCCCCCTCTGAAAGACTATTTTATGATAATAATTAAATTCTGCTGATTGAGATTTACTTGCACAGAACACAGAAAAAAAACACAATTTTTCAATGTTGCAGTTACATGGTCCTTGTTTCAATCAGAATTATACGGAGCTCAAATCAGATTTGACTGTTGACAAATACACTATTCCTACAGAAATACACTATTCCTACAGAACAGCATTTTAATTACCATAAATGAGATTTCACCATTTAATTTATCAGCTGAAATATAAAAATAAAGGTATGAGCCTTTCCGATGCACAACAACACTATCGCTGAGTCAAAAACAGGCTAGTAAAATGTGTCATCACTATTAAAACTTTAGTTCAATAAATTAAATGTAATCATATCTAGCGTTTTTCTGTTCTCTAATTCATATCTAATCAGATTGATTTGTTTGAGTTTCAGATTGGGTCCATGTCTTTACAGGTGACATTTTCCATTAAATTTAGCTCATTTGATTTAGAATTCCTATTAATAAAGCTCTTGTTTCCAGGAGGAACATACATTTTTGGCAAGAAAATAAGGCATTAAAAGTAACTGGATTTGTTTTGATTTCTTAATGGTGTTAAACGACATGTTAATCCTCTGAAATTATGACACCGTGACACGCAACCTGTCGTCGAGTGATTTTTGGCACAATCTCTGCTGTTATGCTCTAATTTGTCTTGTGAACGAGATGATTTTGTTCAATCTAAAAGCAAAATATTCCAGCAGCCAAAAATGAATAAATAAATAAATAAACAAAAGAACAAATTGTTGTAAAAATAATAGTTATTAAGATCACGGACTAGTGTTTTTTGTCAAAGTGCTGTATAGTACAAAGCAGTACTATAGCTGCGTAGTGACAGAATCCTCCTGATCCGTAAGCCAGTGGGAGGAGTCTGGTGTCTGTCCATCACAGGGCCCAACCAATCCCTGGAACACGTCCTCGCTTGAGTCCAAGAGGCGGGAGCTGGAGGCAGAGAAACTGGAAGCACAGTGCAGGGATGTGGGTGGAGCTAGAGGTCCTAATGTCAGCAAAACATCCCTCCCATTGACTCTCTGTCCATTAGTAGTCATGGCAACACCATCACCCTCATTTAAAGCGGCCACATCCACCTGATTAAGGTTTGTCTCGCTGCGGGTCACAGGACCGTCACCCTTAATGAAGCCCAAGTCGTGCCAGGCCCCTGGTGGATGAAGCACGCCGTCTGAGATAGTGTAGGTTGCAGAGGTAACACCTGCGGGCTGTGGAAGATGGCTGCCCATGCGTGAGAACAGCAAGCCGAGCCGTCGGAAAGAGTTCTTCTTGGAGCTAGAGAAGCGTGAAAGGCGTTTCCAAGTTCGTGAAAGTGCAGGCTGTTCTGGAGCCACCGAGGACAGAGAAGAAGAAGGTGAGGGGTTTTTCCTCAGCCCGTTGATCTTTGGTTTACCCTCCCTGTACGCGGACGATGCGGCCGTGCTGGCGGCCACCTCCATTCCTGAGATGGAGCGAAAGAGGGCGGAGACTCCGTAGGAAGGGTCCGAAGGCGTGATGGTTTTGAAAGACACACCCTTGGCTCCGATGCTGCTTTCATCGCTGTGGTGACAGAGCTCACCATCTTCACTGACCTCGTCGCGAAGAGTGGCTTCACTGCTGGAGGAATAGTTGCGTCTCGGCGGCTTACGGTTCCCGAGAAGGTCCAAAACTTCATACCGGAAACTGGATATGTCCTGTTTCAGCTCCTAAAGAACAGTAATAACTGTAAGAAATAACATGACCACAACACATGTAATAACTAATATTACACTTAAATAATTGTATGTTTTAGGGGATTTGATAAATCAACGACAAGCTTCAATAAAATGTCAACTCCTACAGAAAAATACACAAAATGGCCATAGAAATCAATGTAAGAAAAACAGTTGACCAAAGAAGATGTAAAAATGTAATAAAAAAAAAAA
>SOMO01000029.1:952117-966759 GCA_028128575.1 Paedocypris carbunculus | reverse complement strand
TTTTTTTTTTACAATTTACAATATCAATTACAATATCAAAACATGCACTTGCTCACGTTTAATTTGCAATGACATACATACACGTCAAAAACTTGGAGCTAATTGAGTCTTTTAGCGAGAATCTTAATGGCGATGTGCGGATTACAAGTCAAGCTACTTTGAAAACTCATTTTGTTTTGGTTAATTCCAAGTAGATTTCCATTCACCCATTGGCACCTGATGCATTAGGATACATGTCTAACTGCAATTACGATATCTCACTATGAGTTAAAATGCAAGAGTTCAAAAGCAATAAAAATGCAAATGAGTTATTTGGGCATTGACTGTGCTGATGTATGTGTGACTGGGCTGTGAGTGTGAGTAATCCGTTACACAATGAGCCAAATGCATTGTTCAGCGGTGTCAAGCCTCACGCGCTTGATGTGATTTAAATGAAAACCACGAGGAGGCAGAACCAGACTCTACCGTGAACTCCTTAAGATTCTCATGTTTGTGGTGGTCTTCAGGAGGAGCAGCCGCCGAACTGCATATCTGCCCATGGACCCATCTGCACAGGTACCAGAATGACTTGGGACTCGGGATGATGTTGAATGGCGGGGGGAGCGTCCCACCCTCATCAAAGTAGCTCATCCACAATTTAGTCCGTGCAAACTTCCACTCAATGTCAGCGTGGTCCTACAAGTGAACAGCAGAACACTCAGTCAGAAGATTCTAGAAATAAGACATTTAAATTTTACATAAAGAAAAAGAAACCAAACATGGCAGATTAGTGAAGATGTTTGAAGATTAGTGAAAAATAAATAATTATTATTCGAGAATGTAAAATCACAGGATGTGAGACACCATATTTACCGTATTATACCGTGGTTATTAAAATAGTCTAAAATACTTTTCCACAGTGACTTTTTTGACAATCAGTTCCTCTTTGATGTGAGACGTCAGCGCTACCTACCAAACCACCATATTTGTGCATACTGTTCTTTATTAATTGATTTTAATATAAGTGGGAAGAGTGGCCAAGTAGGATCAAAACCAACCATGATTACACATAAATATAAAGTAAATCGCAAACAGTATGTCAGCAGAGTGAGTGCATCTCTCACATCACTGCAAATATTTAGTTATATCTTTCTTTAGAACAACACTGCATGACTCAATGAAAAGTAGTCAAGTTTGTATCGCAGTGCAAATGTATTGTTCCTTCAAAATAACTAAAAAGACAGCCAATAATAGCTGAACCCCTATCATAATTACTATATTACACATATACTGTATTATAAATACCTTTAAGTAAATACATGTAATATAGAATTTAATACAGACCATTTTTTATTTTTTTTATAATAATTTTCTACTCACAGCAATTAGTTGGTAGGAGTTGTTCATCATTGCGATTAGCATGTTGAGGAGAACCACCAGTGAGATGACGTTGTATGTGCCAAACATGGTGGCTCCGACAAACTCTGTGAACTCGTGTCGGGCTTTCACATTGGTCACATACAGATTCAGAAGGCCAAATATTGACCAGAAGAGAGACTGGAGAGTTTCAAACAGCCTGCAAAACAGAATAAAAACAGTAGCAACATTGACTGGTGGCTTGGATTTCTTTGGATTATTGACAGAATTGAGTAGACAGATGGGTAGACAGATAGAAAGACAGACAGGAAGAGAGATGGATAGTTAGACAGATCCACAGAAATCATTACATAACATTACCATACCAAAGCTGAACCAACGTATTTGGCATCCGTCATTTTCACCCCGCCAGTCTGACAGAGTATTTAAAGATTAATGAATCACACAAATTGAGAGATAAATGCGCATTGAATCTGACACAACCCTGTCACGGCTGTAGCAACAGAGCGAGAAGCCATCACCATGTATGGAATTGAATATATCTGATGCTTAAGGGTAAAACCAATTGTGCCCCCCCACTCCATTAAATATTCAATACCGTCAGCCTTCATCAAAGATAAATACACTGTTGCTTCCAGAAGAGACAAGTGAAAAAATCTGCAACGACATTGCACTCAGCATCACCTATGGAAGAGGATATTAGAAACGTTAACAACAGATGCACAGCAAGGCAATTGCGAAGAAGCCAGGAAGGAAACTGCTGTGTCGGAGAAAAGAATGACATGAAGGAAGAGAGAATTCAAGTGCGTCTGTCAAAAACATTTCCCCCTTTTTATTCCACACAGCGTGTGTACTGGTGGTCCTGACTCACAGACAGTTCTTAGATCGATGGAATGTGGCACGATCTGCTCGTACAGATTTATTTTAGTTTTTAGACTTTTTTATGTGCATTTATAGTTACACTGGGAAAATTACATTTTAAAAGTGCTTCAATTGTATTGATTGAAAATGGAATCAAAAATAAAAATAATTATACATTTTATTGTTTTTTACTTCTCACCTGCAAGCTTCATATTTTTGTTTAAAGCAAGTACATTTTTGTATAAAGATCACATATTTCCATTTATTTGTGATTATTTGTGATTGCTCCTGACTTGAAATGTGGAACAATGGGTGCTTATATTTACGTGCATATTTGAAATATGTGCATATAATCACCCCCTGAGTTATTCAGCTAAAATTGGAGAAAAATGGGTTCTTATATTTGGGTAAATACGGTACTTTGCAGCTACTTGACCAGGAAGTCCAGGATGACACATTCAGAATGGAACAACTTTATCATTGTAATATCTGTTCCTTTGTAGTTATAAGTTCATATGACATATGGTATTATAAGAGGGGATTAAAACAAACAGATATATCAAACCCAAAACATTAGTACAGTGACTCTTCTTCTACCCAGATCTACTATCCATACACACTAAAATGTTAAACTAAACCACTATGCCATTGTGCTTTCACTAAACTAATATTTTTATGCTTAAACATGGGCTGGTTTTAGAAAATACTCTATTCAGAGACTGATGCAAAAAAACGTTTAATTTTCTTTGCATATTAATATCAAATATTAATCCGTCCTGGAAGGGGAGATGATCCACTAAGCAAACCAGCAGGCAGGACATTTCAGTAGAGATCAAAAAGACACAGTACAAGACTCTCCTCACGGTATCTCTAAGCCATAGTCTCGACAAAAACAGGCAAATCGAAATAGCCACACCAACTGAAATGAGGAAATGAGACACCGAATGCTTGCTAGTCCAACATAGAACAGCAAACAAGCCATTACTGCATTTTTTGGGATTATAAAGCGCACCTTTAATCCGTCCCTCCAGGATTTCTGCAAATGTGAATTCTACAATTCTTCTGTGGCTGCAATTTTTTATTTTTTTTGTTCAACCTGCATATCGTTATTTCCAGATTTTAAGACTCATTGTGAATTTCTAAACATATTTTAGGATTTTAAGTGCGTCATATAAGATGATAAACTACAAACAATTGTGTGAGCAGTGCACATGGTGAGCAGCCAGCACCACAAGAAAAAAGGTGATCTGGTGCTGGTACTATCCAGACTGTATAATACAGTGAAAGTGGAAATAATATTACCACAGGAAATTGTTTTCTGCTGTGTTTTTTGAATGTCGCACGTAGAGGGGATTGGCAGACTTTAGTTTGTGAAGTGGAATGAAAGCGATTGAAAAATCACCACAGGACACTTCAAGGAGCTTGTTCTGATGAAATGTATGGTGAAACATTTGCTTTTGAACAAAAAATTAACCCTTACTGAAATGCCGCTGCAGGCAAGAGGAAATGCAAAAGATCCCCACAATACCGCTTTTCCTTCCTCATGTTTGCTTATTTACAGACGTTTGGGGATACAAAAGCGGATTCCCTCTTTCTTTGTTCCTGATGATATTTTTTTCATATTCATGAGACGATCCTTGGACCTGCATCATTGTGGCGACATGCCACTTCTCGACAAATCGCTGACAATGAGAGTGGTCTTGATAAATATTCATAGTCCGTTCTGCAAAATCAGAGTTGACTCGGGCCGACCCGCAGCTGCGGTGTAGAGATGCTGTGTCTTTAAGTCCAGATTAGGCTGCTCCAGTGTCGGAGCAGAAATCATGAAGACGTTAGGCAGCTTTCAAAATGATTTATCATTCCAAACCATTGCCTTGTTAGTTTCCACACACTTCATTTGTCAGGCATTATGCTTTGTTTTTGCCTGCACTGATTTCTATTTTAATCTATACTGAGGCTCTGTGTGCCATGTTTATTTCTTATTAAGCTTTAATTGTAATACTGATTTCTTTCTTTCTATTTGATTCAATTAAACGTTTTTAGATTTCACTTTTTTTCTTTTTTTACTACTAATCTTTTAAACATCTCCCTAATTAGAGAAGCCACATTTTGCATATCATATAAAAACTATATGTACATTCGACTACAGTGAAACATTTCCTACACTATAAATCGATCCCACAACCTTGGTGTTGCTAAACCCTTCAACCCTGGGTCACTGGTAGCTTGAGCCTATCATTGAAACTTTGAAGGTAGAACACACACCCAGGAATTGTGGCCAACCAATCAGAGAGCGGGACACACACAATCACACACACAGTGATGATCCATTTTCCAACTAATTAATGTTTTTTGAGCCCAGAAGAAACCTACGCAAGCATACAGGACATACACACAAGCATACAGAGATACACACAAGCAAACTCCACACAGAAAGAACCCAACCGGTACTTGCATTTCAAACGAGTCGTTGCTGTCAAGCGACAGCACTACCCACTGCACCAGCGTGTCAGAAAGATCATTAAAATCAAAAGTGTGGATAAAATGTAATTTCTAAACACAAAAAACTGAACAAGACAGACACAAATCTAGGCCAACTTACGTAGAGAAAGCATTGTTCTGTTTCTCACAACGAATCCCTTTGCAGTGGCTGGGTTCGTCTGCCGCCTCGGTCTCGTAGTAAAAGTAGAGTTGGTTGAGTCCATTAGCGAAGGCAAGGAGCACTAGACAGTAGATGAAGAGGAACTTAAGGATGTCCAGCAGCATGCGGCCCAAAGATATCTGCAGTGGTCCCAGATGAGAGTTTGCAGTGAATAAAGAAATGAGGCGCAGCGAGCTGAAGATGTTAGCAATGGCAAACAAAGCCTCAGCGATCAACGTCGGATGCCACATCTCCCATTCTTCCCGAGGCCGGGAACTGTTATACTGGAGGAAAAGAGTAAAATATTCCAATTATTAACTGTGAAAACAGTTGTTCAGTTTGTATTTACTGTATATACAGTATATATATACAGTATATAATATATATATAATATATAATAAATATAGTTGATTGTTGGCCAGCTTCACATAAATAAATCAAGAATCAGTGGTTCCAGATCTATATCTTAAAATCATATGACACAAAATTAATGATTTACACTTAATTAACCGTCAACAATTTCAGATATTACCGTCTCTCAAATGAGAGATATTATCTTTAATATCACTCCACTGCTTGTCTCCTTGCACTGAATACCACTTGCTGCTAGGATCCAGTTAAAACTTTAATCTCGCCATATACTGTTGATAAATTCTTGCTCACGTCATCTGCAATCACATAATGAATGGCGCTTAACAGTTCCTCTCGAGCGAGGATTAAAAATTCTTACGAGAACTTTCTCTCATTCAGCTGCTCTCTGGTGAAACAACAAATCTCTTCCATCTAGAATCTCAAGCACCTTTAGGACGTTTAAAAAAGCACTAAAGCCTGAGTCCTGTCGCCAGCACATTTCAAATAAATAATTAATCCTTATCTGTGTGTGTTCACTGACTGTTAGAATCTTCTGTCAAGTGTTTTTAATGATACAGCCTCGTGAAAAGCATTTTTATTACAAATTGCTTATAATGCTCATCATTTTGTAAGGCACATTGAATAAAAACATCTGCCAAATGACTTTAAAGTAAAGTGACGATATGTGCGTGAATGTTCTTTTTTTTAAAGTGAAGTAGAAAAATACACACAAAATGATGGCATGCTGTTTTTCCAGCATTTATTTTATAGATATGAGTCGTAAGCATCCTGATTCAAAACATCATTTGAATCGCTACAACATTTAAGTCTTACATCTGAAAAATACAAGACCATCGTTTCATTAAATCTCCCAGAAAATGCCACAGTTCCCTGCACTTCAGTCTAGATCTTAGAAGACCTACCGAGTTTGCACCTCAGATAACTTGAAGCGAGAAAAAGGAAAAAAAATACCATCCAGTTCCGTCCTTCAATTCCATGTTTCAGTGGGCAGAGAAATAAGACTGGCTTTCCAGTGTCAGGGATGGCTGAGCGCTTCTTGTTTAAAATTCAGTGTTCAACTTGAACCAAGGCCACACGATTAACTAACACTAATAGATTCACCCGTTTACTAGGTTATTCGGGCCTGATAACAAGAATCACGAACAGGAACATTCAGACATACATTTAGTGTGGTATTTTATTTAGAAAAAAGGCTGTTTGGGAAATCAGAATATGAATTCCAGTGATTCAGAAGGTATTTTTTTTTATCTTGCACATCCAACACCGGGACTGGTGTGGGCTGAACCCCTTCTAAGGAGGGTGACTAACTCCGCTGCAGATGGACACGCAGTCTGGAGCTCTGTCTGCTCAACTGTGAGAGGGTCCGACTCAATGGAAAGGAAGAGCTCACCTTGACATAAGCCACTATCTTCAGAGATATAGTGGCCAAATACAGAGAGTTCATGGCAAAGTCCATTAGGTTCCACCAGTCGTGAACATACTCATTAAATCCCCCGTCCCACATCTCCTTAATCTCAGCCCAGATGAAGCCTGCGAGCACACACACACACACACACACACACACACACGTATCCTCTTAAGGTTCAAATGCATTAGTTTATCAAAGCTAAAGCTTTAAGTTTCACTCTTAATGAAAAGTGAGTAATTGTACATTTTCACAAAATGCTCAATGAATAAATGCATAAAAGGTACCAATTTATTAATTAGTCTGTACAGTCACAGTTTTATGTACTTTTTGCTGGATAAGTTGAGTAGAAAAAACAACAATCTGTCTCTCTCTTGCTCTCAGTAATGTACTGAATAATGCAGTAAAGATGCAGTAATGATGAAAAGGTGAGAGAGAGAGAGAGAGAGAGAGAGAGAGAGAGGACAAACGCCGCCAAATGACTGTAATAATACATACAAACATTGTAAGCTCATAAAGAGAAAGACAATAATACTCACCCAGCACCCAAGGTAGGATCATCCACTCCACCACAGTGGGCGGAGGCCCCTGCATGTGTAGGTTGGTGCGTGCTATGTGTTGTGAAGCCAGGAGGAGGAGGAAGAGGAAGGTGAGGTAGGAGGCTGTGTGGCAAATAAACTTGATGAAGGGTTTTTTAATGAAGAGTCCCAGTGTGCTTTTTGGAGCAAGAAGGTACACCAGTGAGAAGATGGGGAAAAGGAGGCCGATGATGAAGCACATCACCAGCTTTACTGCCCAGTGTCGTCTCCGCCAGCCAGGAAAGCCATCATACCACAGCGTGGCCAACAGCTGCTGACAGTTGGGCTGAGCCACAAACTGCAAGAAAAAACAAGTATAACTGGATTTTATTTTTTTGCTAAAAGAATATTTAAAATACTATACTAAATAAATACTGTAAACCATTTGCATAATAATCAACTTAGCAGGTTGAAGAAAAGCATTTGAATTAGGACAGTTATTTGACTTAACTAATCAGAATATAACCTGCTAAAAATAAACCATAAAATACAACTGAACTTTGCTAAATTATATTTAAAAATATGTCTGTTTTTTAGATAAATATACATTTCTGGATCACTCTCCTGAAAGCTTTGTCTCGGAAATATGCTTTTAGAGCTTTTTAGAGCTGTGTGTATATGTGTGTGTGTGTGTGTGTATATATATATTTGTTTTTTTTTGTTTTTTTTTTTTTTTTTAACAAAGATAAAACACTGCAAGCAAAAAATAACATAAGCAGTACAAAAGATGAATTTAATGAAAAGACAAACACATGCCAAAACATTAAAGTATTTGGGAAATACAAGGAATTATGGAGAACTGAGATCAGTGAAAAGGTGATATCATAATTTACACTACTGTATATATAAATTTAATTGCATATTACAATACATGTGTTTTGCCCTCGGTGAAAGGTAATTGTGTATTCCCCATTCCATCACCCACCTGTAAATAATTAATGAAATATAACCACAAAATGTATTTGTAATATATATCTTTTTGTATACATACTTTATTTTGCTAGCCAAGATAAAGCTTGAAAGGAAACTTTATCTTCTTAAAGAGTTTTAAATGGGTATATTTTTACATGCAAAAAAAAAAAAAAATATTTGTAATAATTTTGAAAGCAGAACGGGCTAGATAAATGGAGAAAAGTTTCATCATTGTGCAAACAAAGCAAATTACCATCTAGTGCAATGTTACGCAAACAGACTGAAAAATGAGCTGTTCCTCACATTAAATTTGTGAAAAGTTATATCGTGCCTATAATGGAAAGTAAAGCGTGGGCTGACAACACAGAGTGATGGATGAGTAACAACTCTCCGATTTTAAAGTTATTTTTCAGATGTGCCTCTCAGTAACAGCTTTCTAAACTGCCCACTGTGAACATGTTACAATTTGTCCAGTCATCTTTGCTTATTAATTTGAATTATTTACACTCTACACTAGGGAAAAGAATCTGCACAAAGAGTCATTATTTTCACAGATCTGTTGGCTCTACAGAACAATAAGGCTGTAATAAGTAAAAAAAAAAAACATTATTTGTATGAAAATGTTACTTAAATGTAAATATTACACATGTAACAAGCAGTGTTGGCCATCGTGGCTTCCTGAAACTAAAATAATAAAATTAAAATAAAATAATCTGTTTGGAGAGTAGACTCGTAAGACTCTGAAAATGGATAGGGGAAGAAGAACTCTCTACACCAAAAAAATCAAAAAGGATGATAACTATTGAATTGATTCTTGCCGTGACCACAATGTGGCTTAAGAACAGACGCAGTTCTTCAGGGCAAACTTGACAGAAATTTAGCATTAGACCTCCTGTGGACATAAGCTGTCTCCAATCCTTTTGTCTCTTCATGTAATACCAATCACACTTGATGTTAAGATCAGGGCTCGGTTGAGTCTACGCTCTTATGTTCCAGTACTTCTTGTTCTGACTTTGGATGTGTGTGTGCTTTCCGGTAAATTGGCGGCATGCAGTCATGTGTGAACAGACAAATGTCGGTAAATTAATTTCTGTTACAGTTGCAAATTACCAGAAAACTACCCTGTGTGAACGAGAAACGAAGATTGCCAGAATAAGCACGCAGAAGTTCAGTGACTTTTTCCATTACATATGTATGTATTATAAAAAAGAAATATTGCTTAACATTTGTGCCTGTGTACTGTATGTACATACTGTAGATATCTGTACATTACTGTATAGGGTGGTTTGTTAACAGTACTATGTAAAGGGAGGGTTTTAAAAGTCTGAATACATGTTACATAAATACATATGCAAACATGGTGTCCCTATTTGCAGATTTTCAGCTATTGCGGCCGCAGATGGAACCTATCTCCTATCTCGATAAACAAGGGTTCACTGTATTTTTAAAATGCTGTGTTAATGGTGTTTAACTGGTAAAATGCCAGAATTGCAGTGCTTGTGTGAACAGTCTTTACAGGTAAAGTTGTTCCAGTAATTTTCTGTCAATTTACAGTATTGCTGTGTGAAAGGGGCAAATGTCTTGCTGCAGAATAACTTTGGCAACTCTTCCAGACTGTACGTACAGTAGAAGTTTCCTGCCAGTCCTGAGCTGACGGTACTGCTGGACATCTTCTGTAATTGAAAGAGTAATTTTCTTTTTAATCTTGACCCTGTCTTGTTGCCACATCTGGTTGTCTTTTGCAACCTATTCTTGCCCATTTTTCCATCCTGCCTAAACCTTCAACATTATGCTCTATTATTACCACTCTCAACTCATAAATCTTTAGAGGGAGTTAACTTAAATCTTTACACCAACTTAAATGTTTCATTTTTAAAGGCTGAAGCATTGGTAACTCAAAAGTTCTCAAGACAATCCTAAGACTTAAAGATAATGTGTAACTCAAATGCAGCAAAGATAAAATGTCAGAGGGGTAAAACACAAACAAGGCTGCTTCTCATTTATTAGTCTGAGCGTAGGTACTTTCTCCACGCCTGACTTGTTGTTGTTTTTTTCATGGTCTGAGCTGAATCCGCTCTTCATCCATCAATATGAACACTAACCTTCAGGCAGCCCTTTAGCTAACAACACCATTCTTCAACCTGCCCGCGAACGAGACTGATAGCATCCCAGCATGCACTGCTATGAACTGTAATAACGACTTACAAGCATGTGACTTGCAAGTAAATGAAGGGTTTTTAGATCGGTGTATGTAACCTAGAATAATATGAAAAAACGAACGGTTGAAAAGACGAATGGGTGTCCATGACAAAAAAGCATAGGACAATAATTTGAATCTACTTTTATGCTTTGATGTGTGCATTTTAACGGTAATTATAATAATATAATAATAATATGAGTATTTGTAGGGCGCTTTTCACAGTTTTAAATGTCTCAAAGCGCACGTGTAATTATGTACATTTAAGTGTTATAATCCAGCACAAGATAAGTGTCACTAGGTCAAGTTATATAGCTCAACATGGCAATTTTAAAATATAAAATATATTTGTGCAGCACCTCATTGAAAACACTGTACAGTCTCTTTTAGGGCATCATAATAAAAAGGATTAATCAGGTCAAAATCCAAACGAGATTAAGGTGAAAGGTCAAAGGTGAAGAAAAGCCAGGCTATGATCTTAGATGTTATTCTTTCGCTTTGTTTTACAGAACATGATTACAGATAAACAGATGTTCTGTTCACGGTCTGGTTGCTAGGTAGCAGTATGCTAATGAGGATTGATCTCTGGCTCTGACAATGCAAAGAGTTTGCTCTTGTTTACTCCTGATATGCATTTGACCTGTACAAATATTTGTAGTAAGCTAAAAAATAACAGCTGTAAAATTAAGTTTTCATTAGATATGATGGCATCTTATAATAAATATTTTTTTCTATTACTAATCAATCTATCTGTTTTTCTGTCTTTCTGTCTCTGTCCGTTCATCCATCCACACATCCATCTGTCCACCCTCCCCTCTATCTGTCTGTCTGCCTGTCCGTCCGTCCGTCCGTCCTTCCATCCATCCACCCAAATACATTATTCATAAGTCGTTATCTGTTATTTTCTGTAAACTATTTTTTGTTAAATTCAGCTTGTTGTAGTTTCTTTTAAAACCGCATGCTGGATATTTGAAATCTTTTGCATCGATCTGCAACATTGTTTTTCCTGATCTTTCAGCCAAACCTAATCTGTTTTTTTATGAATTGCTCAATAAAGCCTGTTAGTGAAATCTGAATTATTTGTCAGTGACTGGATTAAAAGTTCATCAAGTACATTCAGACTCACTTTCTATACTTTCCGCAACTGCCATTTTGACTTTCCTTGAGTAATGGAAGCTGCTGTCCTGACAGGGCAATACGGTCGTCGCACACCTACTTTAAACCACATTAGTATGATATACTAGAAAGTCATGGCTCTTACATGACCTTTGGTCTTAAATCAAAGTCTGAAAGGTCTTGAAACACAATTATATAAATACATTTTTAGTGCATTTAAAATCGTCTTTTCCGATCAGTCAACGGAGCAATGCTTTTGTGGTCCGACGGCTGGCATCACAATTTGTTTTGTAGTAAAAAAAAGAGCTAGTTCAGAACCAAAAATACTTGTAATCTGGCCTGTTCTCCCCATAACACATTTCTCCTTCAACCTCATTTCTTTCCCATAATGAGCGTTCAGCTTGCTCAGTTTCATTTAGCACATTTCAGGACAGATGTGATTTAAATGCTAATTCACCTCCAGTCCCACTCGCTGCATTGTTGCTGCAGTGCAAGTGCAGTTCTGCAGTGTCAGCACTACACTACAAACACAAAAGGTCTTTACATCACGTCATCATTCGGTAAAAAAATGGTCCTGTTTAATTAATTACCTCCAACCTTTTTACCGAATGATGACATTCATAAAAATACAAGTCAAAGACCAAAGTCATCTTAACATTGATAGTTTACATAATGCACAAGCCCACATACACACTCACACACACATACACGCACTTTTGCTCAAATGTCTGCACCGATTTATTTTAATTTAAAACAAATCACTGTCCCTCTTATGCAGGGGTGGGCAAATATTTTGATTCCCGGGACACAAACGGGTACTAACATTTGATAACGGGGCTGGAGAAAAATACACATTTTGTGAGATGGAAGAAATGCATGGGTACCTTGGTTCACGAATGCAAAAGTCATAAAAATCCACCTCGCTTCACAAACTCCACCTCGGAGCAAGAACCGGAGGCGTGGGCATTTAATGATTCTTTCAGGCTTTCACATTGTGATCGCGGAGACAAGGATAGAACAGAATAGATAGAAGTACTGTACTGCAATGAGTGTAAAGACCCTTTCAATGATTTTTTTTGCGCAAATATCAACCCATTTGAGCGCTTGCTGTACTGAACTATATGGATCCAAGGGAAGGGCAAAGAAAAGCAGAAAGCGCAAAAATGAATATAATTAATGAAAATGTGCAGAAGTGCACGTGCATAAACACATACGCGCAAACTTTTATTGATTTGTGACTGACAGTGTAAAAATAAGTGTTAAAGTAGTACAATTTTTTTAAGTCCATTTGTGTATATGGTTCCGCTTTTTGAAATGTGTTCAATAAGAAAATTAACAAAAACCTTCATAATGGATTAACCGGATTTACGTTGAAAAATAAAATCAGACTTTCATATAATTTTTACAAGTTCAGTGGGACGAACTGAAATGTTTAATGAGCCGCATGTGGCCCCGGGCCATAGTTTGCCCAGGTCTTCTCTAATGTGTCTTTTGTTTTAACTACGCATTCTGTTTCAACTCGCAACTACAAATCCCACAATCCTCTCTGGTTTCCGCAACTGGATTGGTTCCAATGACACAGTGAGAACAAACCCACATTAATCCCTTTAAATATATTCCAAATTATTCTGCTCTAAATGCTTTACGACAAATAACAGCAATCCCAACAACAGAACACTACACCTTTGTGTTTTGCAACTGTACATATTTTAGCTTCTAGACTTTCATACAGTGGTTCCTCTACTTACAAAAAGTAATTCGTTCCAAGCACCCCTGGTTGTTTATCTCAATCTTTTTTTTTTTTTTGATGATTCATTTCAGCTATTTTAATTACTGCTAATTTCTATCACATGTTTTCAGGATTGTGTTCACTGATTGTACTATAATTTAAAGCCCTTGTTTTCTATGCTCGAGTGAGTTTGTTACTATAGCTACTTTTAGCTAGTAGCTGACTGTGACGTCACACCTTCCTGCTAATGGTTGTGCGTCAGCAGTTCCGGAAGCTGTGTAACTAACAATGGTGTATAACTAACAATAACAATAACTAATGGTGAAGATTAAACAACAGTTTTTACATGCCTGGACTTAAAGTCTTAAAGTCTTAAAAAGAACTTAAAGTCTTACTGTCTTAAAGTAATTTCGGAACTAGAATATACAATACTATAAACTACAATTATTTCCCACCAGCGTGATTCGTAACTTGAAACTTTCATTAGTAGAGACATTTATATGCGAAGGTACCACTGTAGTTATATAATTGTTTATTTTGGAAAAATAAGGTATTTGTGTGAATATTACAGAAATATTACAGAACTATATATTAATAAATCAATCAATTAATTAAAAATACAACAGTAACGTAATACAGTTTTTGCAGTAAACATATTTAGGCGTACTGTAACTGATTAGAAAATGCAGAGCCCTAAATAACCCAAGACATATGTTTCCTAACTAAGCCCCGTGAACATTGGTCTGATGCGCATCAGCAATGAAAATCCCAGTGCCACACTTCATGACAACTTGTCTTTGAGCAAACATGCTGTAAACACTGCCTCAGACTTTCTTTGGAGGAATCAAGACAGGTTCAGTATTCTCCAAGGCACAATCCACCAAGCGAGAACTTCTACAACCTGCACACACACACGCACACACACACCACAAACCCACAGAAAAGCCAAAAATAACCACTGCCAGTGATGGAGTACAAACGGGAGGGAGAGATTAAGAGATGGAGGCGGAGGCCAGCAACAAACAAACAAGAAAAGTGTGAGGAGTGAGGATTAATCGCTCACAGCTTCTTCTTCTGTCCTCACTTGTACTGTAGAGGCAGGAAGGAAATTACACGAGTGGTGGTGGGGTGTTCAAGTCAAAGTGCGGCTGCATGAGACAACAGCAGTAGGATGGAGACCAAATTCAAAACCGTGTGAAGGGATTGTGGGATGGAGAACTGGATAAATCACTTGTGAGTTAGCATTGGCACACGTCATGTCCGCTGTCTATGCAGGACTCAGAAATGCTGTTTCAGAGGCTGATTACAGGCGCTGTGCCACTGTATGAAGCTGTGCCCGCTGGCATGTTTAACACAAAGCTCTATTGGACCTTCACATTTTCCTCTCAGTGTCTTTATGTGCCATTGTCAGAGGATTGAATAATGATTATGAAAATTATATTATATTATGATATTGTAGAATTCAAACTATTCGA
>SOMO01000029.1:901463-911665 GCA_028128575.1 Paedocypris carbunculus | reverse complement strand
CTCTCTCCCTCTCCCCCTCTCGCTTACATTATCATAAATCTACCTCGGTGTAACCCTGAAAACATTTTTTGGTGTCAGTAAATATATTGCCGTGTCTCAAACTCAAGAACGACTGAAGATCCTTGGCTATTGAATCAGAAGCTGAATCGGTTTCTGACAGGCGATTTTGTCTTTCACCTGCTTTCCTCCATTTTTTGCTGTAAACCCATAAGACGCACTGGAGCTGTGCACGTGTCAGCACGTGCAAGACAGGAAGAGCGACGGGGAGCGCTGTTCTCTGAGGACAAATGCAGATATTCTGCAATTAATGCAGTGTGAAGGACACGACGGGCGGCTCACGGTGTACTCACAGCCGGGGAGACAAAGGGACGTGTGATAATGTATTGTACCTGAAAAGGCTGGCGGGTTTTTGTAAGACCAAAACAATCTGGAACGAGAAGTAACGAGCCACGTGCTTGATGTGAACATCACCTCAGACACGTCCGTGTCACTGGAGACCAGAGCTTATGTGTTCCTCATTATTTTAGGATTATATTCACGACTCGCGTCAAATTAACCAGGCTGCAAAGTAGATGCTAGAGTTGTATAAAAATAGCTCACTGCATGCAATATTATTATTGTTGTTGTTATTTCTATTATTGTTCATATTGTTGTTATTATTATTATTATTATTGTCATAATCAGAATATGTCACCATAGTTAAGACTTACACACTGGGGAAACTATCTATAATGTATTGTTCATCATTAATTATGTATCTATAAAATAGTGATAGTGAAAATACTGAAAACAAATATTTAAATAAACAGGAATGTCATCGATTGTATGTTTAGGGAGCATTTAATAAAAACTATCTGTGTTCAGTTAAGTTGGTAAAAATATTAAATAACATAAAACGGCTGTGGTGTTCCTTTTGGCTTTGTGAACATGTTTTTTTTTTTTTTTTACTGGTCTCATTTGACCCCAGAAAAACTATAATCATTGTCCACTGGGGGGCGCTGACAACATGACATTTAAATCTCTTCATGAGTGTAGCTATGTGCCTTCATACATTTGCTGGTTTGGGGGATATCAAAGAAATGTCATAAACATTTATTTTGTGTTTATGCGAAATTCATTTGACTACTTTGTTTTTGCATGCCACAAGTTATTCTCCCGAACCGGAAATAACCTTTCGATTATGCAGTACGTACTAGTAGTTTGCGGCAGTATAACAATCCACCAGCAGGTGGCAGGAGATGCGTCGCAGCATGAAAGGTCACCTTCAGGAGCACACGCCCTATTTGGGAGGTCACGCGACTAGTAATACATATATAAATACGCAAAATGAATCAGTTTTCATGCAATGAGCCCCGCATCCAGGTGAGAACAAACTGAATGTGGAAATTATTCAAGCACTTTTGTTCTAAGTGGAGGTTTCCAATGATCAAACTTTGAGTTTTTTGTTAGAGTAAAAAGAAACAGAGACTGTTTTTAGCATTCAAATCCCCAAATCCTTAAATAAATTTTTTTTTTCCAAAACGATCCAAAGAATCACACACAAATTCTGAGAAAAGAATGGCTTGAGTCAATAATTGAGCTGAGAGAGAGCAGACTGCAACAGTAAATACTGCACGAGCTTGCAGGAGCACAGCGGTGTCCTTGAAGCCGACGGATGTTCCATTATCTCTAAAATCGTGCCGTAAATGTTGCTTAAACACATGCTAATACGACTTGACTCAGCTTTACGGTATATACAAACCTTCTCTGTACACCACAAACCTTTCTATCTAAGAATCTGTCGTGAAAACAGCTCTTGTAGGTGGACTGTCGAAAGGTCATTTTCATAGGTGCTTCTGTGTTAAACATTATACTAACTCATTTTATCTATTCAAATGTAGTCACTGTTTAAAGAAAAGGGAGGTTTCACGAGTCCTTTGATCTTTTGTCAAGATGGATGAATTAAAATGTATCATGTACTTTTTCTGGCTTTTAGTTGTGAATGTTGCAAATAAGTAACAATGTATTTCTTAGAATACAATGTATCATTGTTACAAATTATAATTATCTTGAAAAACTATTTACAACATATCTGCTTATTAATGATTACTTCGAGATAATTTAGTTTTTTATTTCCTTTTATACATTTTTATTATTATTATTATGTTTTTAATAATTCCAAACATTTTTGATTAAGGAATAAAACGTGATTTGAAATATTCCAAAGGTAAGGTCCCAAAGCAAACAGGTCCTAGCAGGACAGTTTCAACACAGGACCGCTTGAGACCTTTTGGGGAACATCACATCAAAATAACAGCTTTTTTCATAAACTGAGCCAATCCCATAAACTCTGGGCCAGAGACAAGTAACCCACTCTGGATTGGCCAAACAATCACGGAGCAGGACACACACACAACAACAACACACTGTTGTCGACAGGAACTTCGAGAAACTCAACAACCCATTCACCACACACTGAGAAGAACAACTGCTGGAGACAGAAGTTGGATTGATAACCTTGACTAGAGACTCTGAGGTCAAGACCTAATTTAGATGAAAGACCTCAAGTCTCCAGATGACGTTTAACATCCACCCTCAGGGAATTATTTTAGCTAGCTCTGGGAACTTCTAATGATAAAAATCCATTCTCGAGTTACAGATGCAGTTTACAGTTGAGTTTCACAAATGGGATGAGAGGCAACAAGTCTGATGCTAGTGTTCTCCACACAATTGTATCTGGAATATGCTCAAGCTGAGATCTTCCTTAAGATGATGTTGAGATCTATCTATATCTATCTGTCTGTCTGTCTGTCTGTCTGTCTGTCCGTCCGTCCGTCCGTCCGTCTGTCCGTCCCTCCGTCCGTCTGTCCGTCCTCCTTCCATCCATCCATCCATCCATCCATCTCCATCATTCACCAAACATATCTGTCTATCTGACTTAAACGTGAAAATTTCTGCAAGTTTATGTAAAATATAACTAAAACACGCAACATTTATTGTTCTTATCTAATAACAGTAAACTCATCACTAAATTGACCAAATATTTGCATATCCTTTTTTGACACATTACTAAACCTCCTATTAAACTAGCAAACTACAGATTCAATTACGGAGCTTGGAACAATCAGGTTATGACGTGAAACCCTGCTATATTTAGCAAAAGGGAGAGAGAACGCAACTTAAAGCAGCTGTCTGAAGTGTTATGATGGATCTCGTGCATCTTTCTAGGTGCTGTAATTTTCAAGCCTGTCCTGCTGCTAAGCTAGTTGCTATGGCAACAGAACGAGTGACTCAGCGAATGTCTTATGAGGTGACAGGCGAAACTCATTTGACAGAAACAAACCGTTTTTTTTTTTTTTTTAAAGAGGTTTATGGTCCTTCAAGGGGCTTTAAGGTGTTTGGAGGTGAAGAATATCATGGGCACTTTGGGCTGTGAGGCGTGGGAAATTATTTGACGGACTCCCACCAGACTCTCAAAAGTGACGAGAACATCAATGGCCTTCCTTGTTGAAGAAGGCGCTAAAAAAAGAAAGGAATCATGTGGTTGATGCTCCAGAGACAGGATTTAACAACGGCTGTGTAAGGGATAATATTCTCAGCTGGGCATTATAATATAGAAATTCATAATGAGATATGAAAAAATAATGAAGTTTGCTTTAAATGAGCAGACGGATGTCATATGACTTACACTTTCTGTACTTTCTGAAAAAAAAAAGTAATATATGAAAATACATCATAATTAGTTTATAGACTGACACATTAAATTCACACAACAGTATTCCATAAATCTGAAATATAATTTATAGTTTAAAGGTTAAATAGTAAATTATAAATTATATTTCATGCAATAAGTAATCACAATACTAATTAATTTGAGATTTAGAATTAAGAATTTGGATAAGCCAGAATACATTTTTTGCATAAAGCTAACTATGAACTTATATTGTAAGTAAAGGTCAAAATGACACAAGATAATCTTTGTGAACATTAGAAGGGGAAGTGTAGGGTTGTGTCAATGTCTTATCTTCCGATCTACAACTTTTTGTTTAGGCAGCCAGCAGAAGAGATTGTCTTTAACACGGAAGTGTCAGTGTAGTGATCATGGAAATCATATTTTTATTGTGCATATTCATTTTTCGTTTTGTCACCTGCTACAAATAGATTGATCAAATATAAGGCCTTTTTGTTGACCGAAAAGAGTTTCACCTCAAGCTCTTTGCTACCAACCGCACCTGATTTTTATCCTATTCTCAACCATTTTATAAAACCTTGATCCAATGTTTCATGATCATTTAGTAACAGACTCTATGACAATCTTAAACTTGACTGAATTGCCTGATTGGAGTTGATTGAGTGCGTAATGTCTCACCTTGAGTTTGACAAAAAGTCTTTCAGTTTTTGACATTGACACTTCTCCTTAATATGCTTTATTTGTGATTCAGTCTACGCTGTGTGGACATGTCAACAGCTCTTCAAGGTGGCTCATTGCTTGGTCAAGGGTGCATGTGTGGGCAGGTTCGTACTTCTCAACATGCAGGTACAAGGTGTAGTAATGTTGCTCTACAACCAAGTCATCCATTCATCAAACCTGCTTGTGTAGAAGTGTTGCTGCCATCGTGCACCTTGGAAAATCTCACTGTGTACATTCTTACACGTTTCTATGCATTAGCATACCGTGTGTGTGTGTTATATATATATATATATATATATATATATATATATATATATATATATATATATATATATATATATAAATTAATTGCTTTCTACTTGGTTTACAAGTTTTTTAGTACATTCATATTGTTCATTTCCATAATTTGAATAGTAATACGAATGTTTAAGAGAGCATTTGGATTTTTGAAAGGTCAGGTGTTTGACACCTAAACACCAGTAGAATCTGCATCTCTCCATCGAAACCAAAGCAAATCGCAGTGATTTTATAAAAAATTTTCTGTCGAATTTTATAACGAGTTCATGATAAATGTGTTTAAGAAAAAAAATTATGTATCTTGCTTCGTGATTTTTTTTACCTACATGAACACTAGAAGCCAGACATCCTGGAATCCCACGGTCCGTTTAGATCAGATCCTGCACTTTTACGCGCGCAGCGGCTTTTGCGTCACGCTCTTTTGCATCACAGCACGGGCAGAGATTTCACGTAACCTTAGTGTAAAGTGATTCCCACCCTGATTTCCTGCCTGCACGACTCTGCTACCTAACAGGAAGATCTGCTTGTGATTGGTGCTCGCTGACGATGGGCGGGACCGTCGAGCCGAGCTGGATATATTAGCCCGGGCACCTTGGAAATAGCCGGGTACGGCTCCATAACACGGTGGGCTTAGTGCTCCAGACAGGAGGAAAGAAAGAAAGAAAGAAGGAGAATCGAGGGAATTCGCTGACGTAGCGGACAAACGATTACTTGCAGTACATCATGCCGGCTCAAAATAAAGATGATGGAGGTTGGAAGAAGTTTTTGTGGAATTCAGAGAGGAAGGAATTCCTGGGGCGCACCGGTGGTAGTTGGTGTAAGTACGGAGTAAAGATCATCACTATCTGTGTGCATGTCGTGTGTGCTTGATGATTTCAGCACGTCGGACAGCGCTTCGATTTTTGTTTCGATACAATAATCGCCGTTTCTATAGCAGCCGGTACAGACAGGCTGCCAGTCTGTCTGGTCACGATGCAACCTGTATGATTTGACTTTGCAGCAAATGTCTCGCGGACTTCGCGGTGTATCGATACATCGACTCCCAGAGCGAATCGTGACGGGTGATTTGACAGCTCTGAAACAATTGCGCACATTTATTGCGTTTTTGTTTTTTTCCAAGAGACCCCTCAGACATGAAATGGGTTCCACGTATTTCACGTCATCTCGTTTGAACTAAATCATGCCAATATTTTGTGCACGATTTTAATGTTGGTTGACAATAAAGATCGTCAATTGATGTAGGCAAATTAATCTGTTCGGTTTTCACAATGCAATTTTTATATAGAGGGTATTTTTTTTTTATATAAATCGAAGACACATCTTTAAAAATACATATAGAAAATAACCAACACGACGCAAACCAAAATTTTGGGACAAAAATCACTCTGCAATGGAGTCAATTAACCTACCATTTAATTAGCATAACTATTGGAATGATATTCAGAGAAAGGGTTAAAAATGCATCATTGTTCAAGGTGACTCAAGGTGATAGGCCTAGTTTTATTTTGATTTTTGTTGTATACGTTTTTTTAATATCTCACATGCATTTGAAGCAGCAACAGTTTGCAAGGGATTTGCTTCATGTGGGATCTTCATACTAGGACACCGTACAGTCTTAAGCAATTAAATCTCGTTTTCTATAATACTAAAGGCATTATAAAGTGAGAAGGTTTTATTGTGTATACAGTGCTGTGATCATCCAATCAGAGCTAGGGTTATTAGGTTCAAGAAGTTCCTGAGGAAGGTGCAGTACCATCGCTTATTCCTGATGAGGAATGGCGCTTTGATTGTGCTCATCTACACCTTCAGAGATTTCCGACGGCCATTACATCATCTCACGACCATTACATTACTGAGCTTTAGTCCCGGTGACCTTGTGACATTGCTTAATGCACCACTGGAAATGACAGGGTCCTGTGCCCTTGCCGAACTCACAGGGATAATTGAACCGGCTGCCATATAGCATGTTTATAATTCATCCATTTAATCAAGGTGTCGAACTGCAATGTGCATCCTTCATTCAGGCCATTTTTTTGAAAACTACAATGGTTCCTTTGGATAAGATAGAGAAAGCATGTGAAATGTGACCTTTCGGTTTTGACGGCCCCTATGTTGAGATTACTCATCATTTTGGCCATGCTGGCACCTCTATGCATTTAATAGCGTGGTGTCTCCATGCTTCGTGTCATTGAACCTGAGGTCATTGCTGAGATTTATAAGCATTTATATTTCATTTCTCATTCATCAATGCATGTTTTTTGCAAATTGATGTACTCTGTATTCAAAATGTAAATAAATATATATTTATAAAAACATATGCTATTTGGATTTGATCCGTTGATCTGTACCTATCTGTAAATCTGTACCAATACCAGGAAATCATTAAGTACAGTGTGTCTATTTGTCCAGTCACTGAAATGTTCAATTTTTTTTTCTCTCTTTTTGCCTTTAGCAAAAATCTTCCTCTTTTATGTAATATTTTATGGCTTTCTGGCTGGGATTTTTATCGGCACCATCCAGGTTCTCCTCCTCACCCTGAGCGATTACAAACCCACTTGGCAGGATCGAGTCGCTCCTCCAGGTAACAGCTACATTATGAAAAGAGTTTCATCATCTTTTTTTTTCATTTAGTGTATGAGTGGAAATTGCATGAGTGGAAGTTTAAAAATGGATAAATACCAAAAAATAGTAAGAAAAGAAAAGTTATTTCATTTTTATTATTATATGTATGACAAAATCTATAGGTATATCACCCGCACTGTATAGATTGATGGATCTATAAGTTCTATATAAAATTATTTATATTAGAGAAATGCCAGAAATAATGTTTTTTTTAGATAATCATAATTTTTTAATTAAATTAAGCAATTTTGGTATTTATTTATCTTGTAAACAATTCAACAAAAATGAACGAAACAAGTCACATGCTATATAAAGTTTTTGTATAAATAAATTAATTTGTGTAAATATTCCTATTCCACTGCTCACAGGTCTCACACACTTCCCACGTATTGACAAGGCTGAGCTCATTTTCAACATAGACGAAGTGGAGACTTACCTGAAATACACCAAAGTGATGAGAGAATTTCTCGTTCCATACGACTTGGAAAACCAGAAGGACCAAATGAAATTTGAAGACTGTGGAGGTTTGAGATTTAATTTTTAATCGTTCTAAAATAATAATAATGACACAGCATAATAAATATTATTAAAATGTGTTACATAGAGCTGAAACTAAATATTATGTGTCTCTAAAAAGTCAATAAAGCTGTGTGTACACAAATCTTTGCAATACGTTTACATTTATTTATTGAGTTCTTGGGGCATTCTGTATAATTGATTAGACGTACCAGAAGAGTACAAAAACAGAGGTGATCTGGAGAGCGACATTGGGGTTCGGAAGGCCTGTCAGTTTTCCAAGCGTTGGCTCGGGCCTTGCTCTGGTGTAGACGACCGTGACTTTGGATTTTCGGACGGGAAGCCCTGCCTGATTGTGAAGCTCAATCGGATCGTGAACTTCAGACCCAAGGTATGTCAGACAGCTCGGCCAAATTTGAGTCAAAATGTAGAATCAAGGCTGCAAACACCAGCTTGAATTTGTCGCCTTCTCCCCTATGGATCGAACTTCAGCTGTGCAGTATGTAACCCTTGACCTTTGATTTCCGTTTCAGCCACCAATGTCAAACGAAAGCATCCCGGAGGAGGCACAATACAAAGTCCAGTCCAATCTGATTCCCATTTACTGCACGAACAAGGTGAGCAACGGTTTCCCACGTGGACGCGAGGCAAACCTCATGCCTCTGTCGTCTCTCTACAGAAAGAAGAGGATGCGGGTAAGCTTGGCGAAGTGAAGTACTATGGGATTGGCGGAGGCTTCCCTCTCCAGTATTATCCCTACTATGGGAAACTCCTGCATTCTCAGTACCTGCAGCCCCTGGTGGCCATCCAGTTTGTCAACATCACCATGAACACGGATATCCGCGTTGAGTGCAAAGTGTATGGGGAAAACATTTATTACAATGACAAGGATCGCTACCAGGGACGATTCGATATTAAAATCGGTGTCTACAAATCATGACCTCTGAACACAGTACCTCCGCTCTCTCTTTATTTAAAGGCTTCTCTTCTGACTTGAGATACGAAGGCACCAGAGACAAATTCTCACCGGTCTTCCATAGTGTTTAACCGAGGGGAAGTGTTGGTTTTTTGCTTTGTTTTGTTTTGTTGTTCGTTTTCCCCAGATTGTAGTGTCTCATGTCAGAAAGTGGCTAGTTCAGGAGAGATAAACCGTAAAATATTGAAGAAAAAAAATATATATATATCATTGAAAAAAGGAATAGTCTAAAACAAACCATCACATGTGGGACCTAACGTTGTCTTTACTCTTTACTTCAAGCTTTGTGCTCTCAGCAACTTATAGAGTAGAAGATCTGGAGGATTAGCCATAACATAGAATATTTATTCTACTACTGAATGAGAACTGCCCTGGATCACGGGCATGTTGTTTTACTGTAAATGACATTCCCTCTAATGTAGCCAGCACTGTTTTGTCCCTCGTATTGTATTGCTGCCTTGTGTGATTCTCCTATATTTAGAAAGTGCACAGTAGTTGCATATCTAGGTTGTTTCAAGCCATGCCACGTGTGTGATTCAGCTTCATTTGTCAGGCGTGCCTACGTATATGTATAGGTACCTAATGAAAAAACACTGGCCTCTTAACGTTGCCTTTCTGGGGTATTGATGTTTTATCGTTGCATCGTTTAGGTGTACTCGGTGGGAAATTCACTTTTGTTCTTATAAATGACTACAATGTAGGGGGATGATGATTCTCTTAGATGATTCGTTTTTACTGAATGTATTTGTTGCCTTCAGGTTTTTGGTGTCATGCACTTGTAAAGGGAACTGCTTTCAATTCCAACTTTCCTTTTTTTTTGGCTTTAGTGCTTTGTTTTTTGTATCGTTTTATGTTTCGGTTCTTGCCGTGTTGTTCTTCTTTATGAAGACGTCACGTGGTGGGGACGAATGTTCTATTTCAATATCCTTAAGTGGTGACCTTAAGAATCGGTTCTTGCACATGCCTGTTTTCTGCAGAAACGCCATGAATGTCAATAAAGCCAAAGCCATTAATATTAATCTAGATTCTATCTGAATAACGCAATACCCTGGCCATCGGGATGTCCGTAGCTGTGCGCAATCAGTGTCAAACATCAGAAATGTCCACTTTCAGTCCCACGAGTTGTCTTGTTGAAACTAAACTGGAAAAGACTAACCAAAATAAAGCTGAGAATCTAAGGCTGCTTGTTTTTATTCTGTTCGCAAATATATGTAGATGATTACAATACATTCTGTATTGTATGAATGTTTAGACCTCACTCACTAGCGCGCGCACACACACACACACACAAAAAATATTTCAATTAATTTGAGGTGTTGGAACATCTACAGGAAATGTGTTCAGTACCTGTACTATTTCCTGGCCAGGAAGTATTCATTTTGATAATATATGTATTTCAAG
>SOMO01000029.1:845997-865239 GCA_028128575.1 Paedocypris carbunculus | reverse complement strand
ATATTAATGATATTTTTAGCAACACAAAATTATCATTTGATTTTACTTCTTTGAATATTGATTACACTTTTCTTGTTGACTGTTTTATACTTTACACCATCAACAGCTTCAACATTGTTTACTGTTGTTTACTTTCAACAAACAAACCACAAAAACCACCAGCAGCGTTTACAGCAGCGCTAAAGCACTAAATCCAGGGACGCCGCGGAACCTGAGCATCCGTCATAAAGCCGAGAAGTTATTTTCACTTTTACAAGACCTGGAGACAATATAGGCAAGATAAAGCAGATAGAAAGAGAGAAGAACTCACATCTGTACTTATCCTCAAGGTGAGCCTTGCACAGACAGATGATTCCCGTTTTGAAGGATAAGGTGCGGATCTTTCCAGCACGTCCTCTGCCAGACAAGGTGACAAACAACTCAGATTAGATTTAAGATCAAAAACAAATAGTGTTTCTTACAAAATCAAAAACCACCTACCCTGTGAAAGTATAATACACTTATTCTGTATATACACTGAGATGAATTGTACAAAATGTTATATATAAATACACACATACACACACACACACACACACACACACGTTTCATCATAGTTTTCAAATTTTGTTTCAACTATTCGCCTGCAGTTTTTTTATTCATCTTTTACATGAAACGAACAACAGAAACGTCCCGGTAGCTAAAACAAGCCAAACTGAAAAGACCCCCAACACTCTCCGTTCTCTCGGTTTACTTTGAGGGACACACAGGGGTCTTCTGTGGAATCTCCCACCTCAACATACAAACACTGCATAATTTATGGCTCTTGCTTGGAGACATGCTGGGAAGCACCGAGTCCTGCGCCCTGCTTTGTTGTGACTCGTGGGTTTTAAATTTTAAAGGGTTTGTTAACTAAAAACGTTATTTATTCAAGCTGCACTCAGTTGTTACAAAACTCTGCTCTGCAAAACGGAAAAATAAATGTTCCGAATTATATTTAATAGTGGATGGTTCACCTTGCATTACATTACATGGTTAAAAAAGAATACAAATTTAAAACTATAAGTGTACACACACACACACACACACACACACACACACACACACACACACTCTCTGTATGAAATACATAATATTATATAAAAATATTAAAAGTATTTCAATAATATTACATATTATGATAAAAAATGATGACTTGGAAATTATTCCACCAGTTGAAATGTGAATTGTCAACTTATTTTCCATTATTTATTTTCTCACAAACATGCCTGTTATATTTTAAAGCAGTTCATGTCAAATATATTCCTTATAATTACAAAGTAAATATATGGCATATAAAAAGATGACATCAAAATGTTTATGATTGAATGCCAAAATCTTTCATCAAATGACTGTTTTGTAAATAAATAAAAAAAACATTACTAGATTAAATACATCAATAATACCTGCAATATTACATCAATGTAATCAAATCAAACAATAATTAACCGCTCAATCAGATTCACTTTAAGATTGTTTTTTGTCAAACAGAAGAATCATGCTTTTAAAAGAAATATACGTTTATACAGATATTCTTTACTGAACGTACGTGTCGTAGACGTTGAGCAGCCAGTTGAGACACATGTCCACGCACAAAGGCACATTGACCAGACTGCTGTGTTGCTGCTCCAGACGGTCATAGATGCTGGTCAGGCAGTTGATCACCTGCATGGTGTCCATGAACTGCTCGTTCTGTTTCAAACTGTGCTGCTCAAAGGCCTCGCAGGCTGCGGACATGCCCAGAAGATCCACTGCACCAAGACAGAACAAAGAGAAAAAGGTTATTTGGAATTTAATTTATCACACTTTAAAAAAAGTGTACCACAAGGTGTTTACAGTAATGTAGATCATTTATATTTAAATAATATCAATTAAAGAGTCGATATCAAGGGTCCAGGTTGGAATATGTCACAACGAGGACATTGGCGTATTTAGGAAAATAACATTTTGTATTTCAATATGTAGCCTGTGCAATCGAAAGTTAAGCATAGTAATGCCACATTTCCAGTAGGTGTTTTATTTTCACTTCAGAAAAAGTTTTCCATTACAAAGTCATATTTCAACAAAAACCCTGTTTTGTGGCATTGAATAGACTCACGGCAGAGAGCTTTCTGCATCCGTCTGAGCTTCATCGCTGTCCTGTATGCTGAGAACCGGACATTGTTGAGATCCGCTGTCAAAAGGCAAAATATAAATTCAGTTTTTCTAGAAACAATTTTGTTAACACACACTAGAGGAGGGAGATATTGGTCCAAATGAAAATCAAAAAGATTCCACTATATCAATACTAAATTACATAATTTGTGTAAACAACAGAATAGAACAACATAAAATGTTTGTAACAAACATTTTGTAACATCTTTTTAAATATGTGTGAAACAAGACCCCAAGTGAAATTTTGACCGACCTAACGACTGGTACAGTTCTGCCATCTTTGGATGGTCCCAACATGTTGTTTGAGTCTGGTGACTGTAAACAAATACAAAAACAAAGAGATAAATTAATAAATCAATTACTTATAAATAAATAAGGAATAGTCATAAACCTTGCAAAATGATTTGTCTTAATAAAAAGCATGTGGCATCATTACAGTCACTTCAGATGCAACACGCTTATTTCTGCATTATTAAAATCCACTATTTATAACAGGAGTATAAAAAAAAAACATCTGATTGGAGAAACATATATGAAAAATGTCAATGTCAACAACAGACCCCAAAAAAGCACAGCCAGGGGAGTGAAAAATTGTTATTAAGAATAATCAAATGTCAGCTTGTTGTGCTCGCGTCTCAGAAAAGAAATGTGAGGCTTCTAATTGCGCTTAATAATGATTCGCCTGTCATGGGGTCTTCGGCACAGAAAAAAAACTCACACCGGAAAAAAATCTCATTATTCTTTAGTGCTTTCTGTTTAGTTTTAATGTGCATAAGGCCATACACTGACATTTCCTCCAATAATAAACTGTAGAAACACTAGTGCTGGCCAGTGGAAGCCAAATTAATTAATGTTATTGATTTCACATTAATATCAATTAACAGAATTTTTTTTACATTTTATATTTGTGTTTAATTGCATAATTGTACATACAATTAAGTAGTAAATAAGTGGAGATTATTTTATATGTTTGATTCTTTATGGGCGTTCACTTTAACATTGATCACATTTGGCAGTTTCATGTTCGAATTGTGGATTTTCAACCTAAATAGTACATTTTCCAGTTCCAATTATCTGTCAACATCGCAAGCTACGCCATTTTGGCAGCTTGTCAATGTGACCTGGTGGTATGTTAATAGCCTCTGTCTAAGATTCTCAATTATGTGTGTGTGTGTGTGTGTGTGTGTGTGTGTGTGTGTGTGTGTGTGTGTGTGTGTGTTTGTGTGTAACAAATAGTGTGTCACAAAGTTGGCCCCGTGCCATTGCTTTTGGCCCTATCACAAACTCACATTGTTTATAAACGTAAAGTATGTCCACTTATGTTTTAGAAATGTACATATAACGTATATTTCCATAATGTATCTCAAATGAAACACCACAGATACATCTGACCAGTTTTGAATCACTTGTGTTAAACACACAACGCCATTTTTGAGATAACACATTGTATTTTTTTTATTCAAAGCGTTACGAACAAAAATATATTATGTTGTGTTGTACCAAAATGTCCAGACTGGATTTGTGACAGAGCTGAGAAATGTCCAACTGGCAACAACTGCAAACATTAAAACTTTTAACTGCCAAAAGCTCATCTCACATATTATAACCACACAGACCAATTGTGTGAAATCCATTGTTCAGATTATATATATAATCTGTCTACCGGAGTCATTTCGAGTGTCTTTATTTCAATATGAAAAGAAGCCAGCGTGTAATTCTTACAGTCTTGTCACCAGACTTTTGAATGAATCCATTGGTAGACGTACAGTTGACATCACCGAGATGCCTTGTTGAAGTGTTGCTAAGGGCCGTGATGTTTTTTTTCCCACCGCTTTGGGCTCAAGCCAGACAAAAGGCATTGCTGAATTCTAAAAAGGTTGAAAAACTTCAAAACTATAAATTATACCCGGACCCTTGGAGACAACGAAACACAAGCTTAGGTTTTAGTCATTATCAAAAATAATGAGAGAATTTTAAGAACAACCAAAGCTCAGGGAAAAAATGGTCGCGAAACACAAAGGGAATGGAAACTAACTTGAAAAACAACTTATTTCAGGCCCATAAATGTAAAGTAGTAAACATGGTTTTTCTCTTCCTGCTGTACTCATCAGTATCATTTTACCTTACTAGTGTGTTAACCACGACTAAACTATTAGCACGGTTCTCAAACCACAACATTGCTGCAATGCTGGACGCTTTTCACTCCCATGCTGATCAACTGACATCAGCACAAATGTTGTGTATCTGGAGTTTTTATGGACACCAAAGTTGCATTTTATTAACATTCCTCTCTAGAATTGTGGTGTAGCATTCACTCTTACTCTGCCCATTATTAAGATGTTCTTCTGACATAGTAGACTATTAAACAATTCCCTCCTAACTCCACCCATTATTAAAATTTTCCTTTGATCCCACCTATTATTAATCTTTCTCTAACACCACCTAATAACATGTTTGCTCCAAACCACCCATTAAAGATGTTCCTCAAACATCTTCAATTATTTAAAAAAAGGCCTCTATATCTCCTAAAACATTCCATCTAAATCTGTGATTCCACCCATTATTAGGATTTTCCATTGTTCATTAGTAAGATGTTCACATGTGATTAAGATGGTCCTTATAATAAGATGTTCACTGACCACTCCCATTATTAAGACGCTCTTCTGGCCACACCCATTATTATGATGGTCCCTGACCTTAGTGATTATTTAAGATGTCTCTATGATGCTGCACACTATTATTACATGTATTTGTATACCACCGATTAGTAAGTTGTTCACTCTATAACTACTATAACTACCCACGTCTACTGAATTTCCATACCAATAGAATATTCACCAATAGAAAAGAGATAGATAATAGAATTAAATACCAATATATTATTAGAATAGTACAATGAATCAGCAAACTCATCATAAAGGCTGCTGTAAAAGTTACATATAGATATTTAAAAAAAGGGTGTTTGGTAAATTAAAAATAAAAATCAAGAAAGCATCAAAATAAACATGAGCAAACCACTACACTAGTCAGTTGCAAAGCGTGGATATTTGTATCGGTTTTTCATGACTCTTTTGGATCTCTTTCGGATTTACTCTTCTACATAATGACAGTAATCATCACATATTTTATTGTTATCTAATACGATCACAAGACCCCCGCACTGTGGTGGGAGACGTTGACTATAATGTCACAGTGAATGAATTAGATCTGCTGGGATAACAACATATTTGTGAGTGCAATGCACGTTTGAGGAATAATACACTGCTGTAGATATTAATACCACGGGTTATATCTTGTTTATAGCCGCAAGACTGATACAGGCCTTCTGTGGCCTCTTGTGATCAATCGCAGAATCATGTCACCAGCTTTCAGGGAAACTAATGAAATCTGAATGCCACAAGCGAGTCTGAACCTATGTGTGGCATTTGGGAACGGCTGCAAATGCATCATAAACGTCCACCTCTCTTGATGCCCTGGAGATCGCATTGGTAAAAGCACATAATTCAGACTCTTCATGCATCACACACAATGTGTACACACCCAAGGCTTCAAACCTAGCAGAGATCAGAAATGAAAGATAAAAAAGTTGGAGTGTGATTATTGACGTTTTTTTTAACCCATACATTTTCTCTATACAAATCCAACCACTTTTCCATTTCGGGGTCTTGGGGAGCTGAGCCTATCTCAGCAACTCTAGACCTAAATGTGGGACACGGCCCCAAAATCAGATATACACACACAACTCCAAAAAGAGAAAAACAAGGGAGAATAAAGAATGCATACAGTAGAAGTATTTAAATTACCAACATACTGTACTTGTAAAATATAAATATGTTCTCAATACTGCACAATTTTAAAGACCATTTAGTTGCAATATCAGAAAGTCAAGGTCACAAGAGTGTATTTATTTTTCGTACCAAACGTGTTTATATAATTATAGTATAAAAAATTGTGAAACAAACAGTGTGACCATTTTTGAAGTCACCTTTTGGCATTTTGTTTTTATTTTAAACGCAAAACTAAAGAGCTAAGAAAATCCGAGTAAACAAAATCTGTTTTTAATCATGATACAATAGAAACGGCAAAACAAGTTATTTTCTTGCCGTATGCTGCACACAATCCACTATTTGGCATTAAACACAAACTGATTATTATTATTTTATTTCTTTTTTTTAAATAAATATATCACGATTGGGGTCTCGACACATTTCAGCGGATTGTGTCACTGTGTGCCAGCGCCCTCTAGGCTAAGGTGGTCTGAGTGGTGAATGCCGATGGCCTGACAGCGAGGATCTCCATACCTGCACATCTCCAAGGCGAGCGGAAGTACAGCCGTAATGAGTGTTTGGGTAAGTAGAAAGAATGCCCACCTACATGCATGTATGTGTGTGTGTGTGTGTGTGTGTGTGTGTGTGCGTGCACGCGTGCATTTACTGCACAGGGCACCCACACGCGCGCGTGCAGTCACGCAGACAGTTACGACTCAATGCAAACGCAGGCGCGAGTATTTGCTAGAAACCAAAACAGAGATCTTAACCTTCATTTACGAGAACACGGAGGAGCCTTAAAGGCCAAGCCTCGATACTAACATGGGGGTTTTGGTTAGATGCAGCTCCGATCAGTGACAATATGAACGCCACGCTCGGTTTATCCGTTATTAAGAGCGGCACGGAAGATGCAGGATGGACTGCCGATGTGTTTGGAAAATAATGTGATCTCAACGACGTGAAGATGTTGACACTGCACGACTGGAACGATAAACACCGAGCAAGCACCTGCTAAGCGGCAAGGAGATCCGCGAGCGAAGCAGAACAAGCGGCGGCTGAACGAATGCAAAAACTCCGGCGTCCTCTACTCGCCGCCAGCCGACATTTCATTCGCCTTTGCGCTGCACTTACTTTCTCAAGTTCTCCCTCATCTCGCCTCCGAGAAACCGACGGATGCCGAGAGTTTGCTTTTTTTACAATCCCGATGGTTCGACGTTGTTACGGGCCAATCACCTCCGCGGTGCAGCCTCTCCAACACGGGGAAAAAGCATCCGACTTCCCTACGATCTCCCTCGGCTAGAGCGGCTCAGACGAGGCGGAGCCTTTCCTCTCTCTCGCTCTCTCTCTCTCTCTCCCTTCCCCCTCCAACTCCACTTTTTCCTCTCATTCACTAACATGCTGTTAGTCACAACTATTGTGCGCTTCACAGCGAGACATCCCAAGACACAAAAGAGCTGTTTAAGACGTTTGAAACATTTTACTCACATTTTGGGGACTACAACAGAAACAAAACAAATCCATGTAAGTTAAAGGTGCAATAATGTACTAGTGTAATCCGTATTACGTATCTTTATCTCTTAATATTGTTATTATTATTTTATTACAATATTAAATAAATAAAATAAATTAAAAAAATAATAAAATTTAGGTCACAAAACATAGTAAAACTTTAAAGTAAAAAAATAAAATAAAATAATTTTATTATTAATATTAAAATGATTTTTATTGAAATGTTTAAAATCCAAATAAGTAAATCACTAGTTTTGAACAGTACATATTAATACATGTACACATTATACTGCGTTATAATTTAGTATAGTATACTATATGTAAAAACATAATACATTACCTATTGTTGTTGTTGTTGTTAATAAAACATAATGAGTATATTAACAACAACAACAATAATAATAATATTATTAATACTGTAAAGTTTATTCTCAGAACTGAAATTAATTGAATGGCATCTTTTAATTATAAAGATAAACAGTTAATAAAAATTATTAAAATTAATATTCAAAATGAAAACTAATTATAAATGGTATATACACATAATTCAGTAAACAGACATACTGACAGATAAACACGTTGTATAGATAATATAATATAGAATGTATAAAAACAAGGAATTTTTTACATATAAATTCCACATTCTTACATCTAAACGTCTAATGCCAGCCAAAGTACATTTATGCAATGCCATCTATACACTCACAAATCATGCATTCTCTTTTAAATAATGTCCCAGAATCATTGCTTAAATCTGACATCTTAATTTGTCATAATGCTTTACCCTTTACTGTCTCACAGCTTCACATACATGCAATGGGCTGGAAATAACAGATTCTGCTGCCGTCTGACTGCAAGCAGTGCTTGAGCTGACCAGCGTTAATGCCATTCATAATCTATGACAGCATCATTAACAGAACAGTTACTTCCCCCCTACTTATTAAAATCACGCTCCTTCATGCCAGACCACCAGCAACTTGAACGCCGCCTCGGCTGAATAAAAACTGTGCACATACCTTACAGAATAAATGAAACCTGTCAAGTCGATAAGTTAAACATGCATTACAGGCTGAAGGTTTCGCAATAGGCTGTTAAAATATAATTCAGCTTAGTCTTTAATAGAACCGAGTGTGACTTTGAATATATTTACCTGAAGGGTTGAAGTAAATAAATACATTATAATCATTTGTGAATTGGACATTACTATTTGCTCAGCAAGTACCTCACAACTTGATATTAAGGCTGCTGAGAAATCTCAATGTCAAAGGGAACCACTGCTCGATAAAACACTAGGTCTCTAAAAATACAAAACTTCCATCCTGAATGAACTAATGCTTTTACAAGCCCATAAATGTACGGTACATGCAAGACGATTACTACTTGTAAGCACCAGATAAGCATTGTCCCCAAGGCAAGGAGAAATGAGAAAGCGCAACTAATAATTTTGGGATATGGTTGTTGTTAACTGAAACGAAACAGTCAATGACACAAGGTTATTGAATAATGATTAAAGGGCGATGAAAGAGGACGCTGCGGAATCATTACGCGAGCCTCACATTTCAACAATCCAAGCAGACGAAACCAAACATCCCCTTCCCCTAAAAGCCCACCACAGCTTCGTATTTCACATGAACCCACAGATGAAAACTAGCTTTTATTTGAAATTGAAGTAAAGTCCTGTAATAACAGACTTCAGGAAACATGGAATAACCGGAGATACAATCATTGTATTCAGATGTCATCTACCCAATCAAATCAACAGAAACAAAGTCATCCATATTTTATTTTACCCAATAGGCCAGCAACGACATGCATCATTGTCATACATGTGGAATCTAACACTTAAGCATAATGCAGAATTATTACATATTGTACTCAAGTTATTGGGTAGGTGATACTCTCAGACTGACAGCCTTGTCAAAAAATCCGTCTGTCTACTGTTAAGGCAGACCGGGTTATATTCACCTAGCAAAAGGTGATATTTGACCATAGATTATTATGTGCAAAGAAAGTGTATACATCCATGAAAAGTATCTCGCTGGTTGTAGCTGATCAAGAATCTACGGCTGTACTGCAACAGTCCTGGTGGCCAAGGTTTACCAGGTCTCATTCCATTTAATTGAGGTTGTGCATACAGTATAACCAAGACGTCTCTTAACTGTCAGTTCTCTCGACGTGTGCTGACATTCGCAGAATCTACAAGTTCCTCAGAGAAGAACAGAGTTGGAACAGCTGCTGATGAGGTTTAGACCATAAGCTTGGTTTTAGTACACAAAAATACTTCCATCTCTTATGCCACTCAGTTGTTGCAATTGTTATGCTTTCACACAACGACCATGATCTCATCATGAATGCTGATTCATCATACAGTACGCTGAAACAAAGGACACGTGTCCTTTGCACGTGATCATTTCAGCCACGCACATGTGTACAGTACATGTATCATATGCGAAAAGATATCTTTATTAAGACACTGTACTGTTAGAAGCTAATTCAGAGAAAGTCCTGCACACTGGGAATATTCTGCGCCTTACAGGTGAAGAAAGAGGGAAGCCACTGCATGTGCTGCAGATGCTGCAGATTTCCATTCTTACTGAAGATGACTAGTGCAGGCATGGATCGGCTTTAATGAGATTTATCCTGAATTAANTAAGTGTCAAGCTTTGTTCTAAGTAAGCTACTGATACTTGTAGTATATCATCAGGTTATTCTGCATACATTTTTCAGTGAGATCATTGTTTGGAAAAGGTCATGGAAAAGCACTTCTCCCTGGTCGAATGGTGCCAGCTGTTTCTTTTTTTTTTTTTTTTTGAGTAGTTTCAAAGCATAAAAACAAATTTTGTTAATTCAGTGGTGGACTTTGAATGTGCCTTGCATTAACACTTGAGTGATGTTTGAAGAAACTTACTTGATATAGTAGGGGACATTGTTTGGAGAAATGGAGCGTTCAAGAGGACCATCAACAGATGCTGCAAGATACATCCAAGTGCAAGTTCAAAATCTGGCTTTTTTACAGGAAAAATTTATCCACCAAAAAATATTAAATGATGCTGTTATTCACATCCACAAGTCACCCAGTTACTAAAGTCTGGTTAAATGTTAAGGTCAAATACACACTCACCATGCAGGAAATTCTGAGACTGACCTAAGTCCTTACAGGCTGTGGCCAGCTGGGTCAACTGTTCCTCCACAGAAACCTGACAAATGCAACACGTCTTATTCTCGCAACATTTCATCATCATTCTTTTTTCTTCCCTTTATTAAATGATGTCTTTTAGGCCGCTGTCAAACCTCTGAAGGACAAAGCATCTCTGTGATCTGCTTATTCTGTTGCTGACAAGATCACTTGTCACAGTAATTCATGGGATTGAACTCCTTGCTTTTGTTTCAGGAACTGTCACTGGATTTGACTTTTCATTATTTAAAATGATGAAATGAAATATTAAATGTGTGCAGCCTCACATTAATGAAACATCTTGGCAAAAGCCAAAAATGAATAGAGGGAAACAGTATACAATATTAAGTTTAGGCATATAGTAAAAGTATGCTTTACAACTAATATGTATATACCAGTATATTTAAATAACTATGATGTCTAAAAAGCTGTTAATTATTATTATTCTTATTATTATTATTATTATTGTTTTTGCTGTGTTAAAAAGCCATTTTTAAATACTTTTAAAACAATGAATATATTGTGTGGGGGTTGTCCTTAACTGTATATAATTTATTATTATATAATATCATTTATTTGTACACAAGTGCTGTAAATATGCTGGTTTCTATATGAAATCAATTATTTTTTAACCAATTATATTTTACAATTTTGGCCTGTTCATTGTATTTTACAAATTAAAATATGTGTTTAAAATGATAAGTTGCTCCCAGAGTGTTTGTTTTTCTTGTTATCTGAACAGATTATTGCATCAATCCAAAAACCAAACCGTCCTCTCCACACATACAACATTTCGTTTCTTCCAACTTTGCTTGCTGAGCAAGCTAACGGAGAAGATGCGTGTGCTGCCAGAGCGGTATGAACATTCTGTTTTACCTGCAGAACTTTCCACCTCATGTTGAGATCATCAGTTCTGCTCAGGTTGTCTTGGGAAAGAAGAAGGTTGGGTGGTTGAAACGTGGAAGCCAACTGGTTGACATGGTTCACATTGTCCTGGATGGGAGCAATGTCCCTTTGGAAAGCCTGGAAAATGGAAATCCCTGAGATCTTTTGGCCACAAAATAAACGAATCAAAGCGTTTCTTTCATGTTTTACAGGGAACAAACCTTCACTCTGTCCAGTTGCTTCTCCAAATCATCTACGTGCAAGTCTCTGATGGGCTTCCAGGAATTTTTCACGCTCTCTGCCTGTTGTAGCTTAAAATCCAGCTGATCCTGGGCATTCTGGAGCTCCATCAGCTTCTCCATGGCCAGTTCCAGCTGCTGCTGCCAGTCAAGAGCAGACGAGCCAAGAATCTTCCATCGCACTGTTACATCCTCCACTTCTTTACGCAGTATACGCCCCACATTTTGAGCTCGTTCTTCAGGACTTACATCTGGAAAACATACACTGGCTGAAGCAACCTACTGCACAACACACTTCTGTGAGGACGCTTCTACTTTTCTGAGCAGGTCTCTGCTTCGGCCTCTCACAAGGCATCTCAGAAAGGAACATCTGGACGTTGTCAAGTGTTCCATTGAGCACAGGTTCTTTGGTTGCTAGTTCTTTTCTGAAGACCTGTAGGTACGTATCAGAGTCATGTGAGTATTTGCAAATACTGTCATTTGCACCTGCTGCAAACAAGAATCATTTCACACAACATTCAAGTTCAAATTAACATTTTTTTGGAACCCTTGGACAGCCGAAATGGACAGAAGAGCAACAAAAGAATACATTACAAAAAGAANGCAAATACTGTCATTTGCACCTGCTGCAAACAAGAATCATTTCACACAACATTCAAGTTCAAATTTAAATTTTTTTGGAACCCTTGGACAGCCGAAATGGACAGAAGAGCAACAAAAGAATAGCAAAAACATGGTGCTATTGTCCAAAAGAATTCATTTTTTGGGAAACATTGTTGAGGATTGTTTTAAATGCATGTCACCAAACGCTTCTTTTCATCGCTGACATTTTATAGGTCTAAAACTACAATGTTGACTGCCCTGCAGGGACTTTCTGAGCATATTTTGATTCACATAGCACTGATTCATTGTGCAAAGTGTATTCGGAAACATTTCTGGCCGTGTTTACAGAATTACTAATGTTTTGGTATTTCGCATAATTAAGTCAGAAAATCAGAGGAGAAAAAAAACAACAAAATCAGGCGTATTTCAACAGCGAGAATGTGTTTACGTATATAAACCTACAGTATGCATAACATAAATTATCGCTTTGGATAAAAGCATTTGCCAAATGACTTTAAAGTAAATTACACATAAACATAATTAGCAGGCTCCTTTTTTAAATATGCTTTTTAATAGAAACGTGTAAATTGTAAATTTACCAGTATGTGCATGATTAAATAAATAAGTACATGATTAACAATTAAAGCTACGGTGACTTTCAGTTTGTGAAAAGCGGAAACGTGGCATCGTCAGTCAGCTAAGCAAGCACATTAAAACAATGTATTGATGGTCTGTGCCCGTCATTGAAAGATGAAAAGTGTCTTCTCCACACAATTTTCATTTGTCATCAGCTCTGAAATCTGTTCATTATCATCTTAATGATGATAATGAACAGAATTCCTAACATGTCCGATTTACAGAGTGTCTTATAATCCGGAAATACATGTGTGTGATATATGTAAAAAAGATGAGAAAATAGACATGTGTCTTATTTTCAAACACTGATATTCTTTTTCTGGCTTTGTCAGCTAGTCTGTGCAAAAATCTGACAGTCTTAAACATGTAACATTTTTGATGGTTCTTAGTAACATTTGCAGTTTTTTAACCTACCGTAGCACACAATACGTTCACCATAACCAAATCAAATAGACAATAGTACATGACTGTAAATGTATTCAGCATCTTGAAAATGTAAATTTTGCTAGGACTTTTTTGACAGCTTGGACACACATGACAGTTTCCTTCACAGCTACCTGCACCTGTGGAGCCTGACAGAGTGACTCGGCTGTCACTTCCTGGATGCCTACTCCGCTCACCTACACCAACTAGTGCAGGGCCGCATCCTGTTTACAGGGGCGCTGACAGCTGATGGCCATCAGCACATCTTAACTGGCCTGCACAGCCATGCTACGAGACGTCTTTCACAAGATATAATCTCCATCTGCTTAAATATTTAACAAGACGAGACGCTGATAATGATCGCACGCAACAAAGGAGGAATGCATAAATTACATCTCCAGTGTGATTCTTCATGGTGAAGAAAGAAGCCTGTCCTAGAAGTGTCCTAGGTTCACCTTGTGTGTAAGGAGTTGCTGGTGCACGGTCGGCACATCGCCCCCTACTGGCTTCTGCTGCTCCAGCTCTTCTTTCTTCAGCTGAAGCCAGTTTAGAAGTTCTTGGAGAGACATGTGCATTTGCTTCCACTGCTCCACACCCACATCAAGGTAGGGTCTAGGGAATAGTAAAAAGATATATCTTACCCAAAGCATCTAGATTTTGGTTGGTACAGTCACACTTGGGGTAGTTTGAATTAGGTGTGGACTAGTTATGTCTACAAACAGCTACGTATTACAATCTATTACTTGTAAATGTGACACCGGTACAAGTTCAGTTTATTTATAACACACATTTCCTAGTTGCAGACTCTCCCAATCATCTGTGAAACAATCCTTGCAATTATGTCCAACCTAACCGGTTAATTGGGAAAGCTACTTTTTTGGGGGGAAATCTTGGAATTAATCCTGTTTCATAAGCCACATTTAATTCACTTATTTGGGACAAGGACTGGCAAGCGAAAAAAAAAAAAATAAAATGGTTTATTTCGGAGAATGGAAAAAGCTGAGATGTGTTTACTTCGGAGAATTTGCGTATTTATTTTTCATTAAGTAAAAATATTTGATAGAAAAGTCTCTTGCTGTCCTGGGAATTAAACCCTACTATGGTGAAGGCACTATGGTGTTTGTTAAAATTTTGACTTTTAGAAGGTTAATATTTTTTTTAGAAACTTCGGGTTCCAAATTAACTGAAGTCGACTACTTTTGGATCAGAGATTTTTAAATTGAAACCCGATACAAGAATAGTTTACCTGACAGGTGTAAAAGTGCAAAAATCTGTAAACAGCTGTCACAAAATTCATTTAAGCAATGAAGCATTTGACTTGTTCATAACTATTGTGCAGAATATTTCTATATATCTGTTTCATATTGTTTTATGAAGAAAATTTTGTATTTTGAAAAATCTTGAACGTACTAGAAAAATAGATGGTTTGAAAGTACCATTCTCTTTTTACAATGTTTAAAAACTGAATATTCTACACCATCTGGCTTTTAGCATTCTGTATATGACAAAAATATGTGATTTCAGACGGTTTGATACTCTTCTCAAGCGCTAATTTTTGAAAAAGGTTATATTGACAGAGCGAGAAACGGCACGCTGCATTAGAAATATACATTTAAACCCATTTGAGTCTGGAATCTTGAGCGCTTAACCTTGCAGTTGAATATTCATGAATATTAGAAAAGCTTTTAGCAGCTCCTACCAAAATTACACGTATTTTTTTCCCTTAGATGTAACAGCGTTCGAATTTACGTTGCAGCATCATGAATTCAAGTGGAGTCTCAGACGCTGATTTAAAAGTATTAAAGGCTGTGCCTTGTAAAACTGAAAAATGCAAAAGGTTTTTTTATCTGCTGATGAAAATGTAAGTTGTACGAGTGTCAGTACAGAGCGCTAGTGTTTCCTTTAAAAGGGACTGCGTTTTAATGGCGGCTTGAAAGCTGGTTTCACAAGATGCACATTGTTGGGGTTTTTTTCATAAGTTTGAACTTAATAAAAATTTCAAGGATAACAATACGTTTTGAATCACAATTTCAAGTAATTTTGTAATAGACTGTGCTAAAGTTGCTAACACAACAAGAGTTCTGGAAATTAAATTCTTAGTTCGACTGTATTGCAATGTCATTTTGTTTTTGGCAAGCCTTTGGGCCCTCAAAGCCTAAACATATCTGAAGTAGTGTATTGTTTTAATGTCTATTTTGTCTGAAACAAAATAATGGCGATTATAATTTGCCCATGAATTCTTCATAATGGTCTGTCGGCTTCATATGATTGTGCCAAATCCTGAAAAGTATTTTTGTGTTACATTTCTTATGTAAACAATCACATTTCAGCCACAATCAGTTCCACTCCCACCTTCCAATTACTATTTTGAATTACTAATTTAGTAGGAAATTAGTAATATAATTTAATAATTTAATATACATATTAATTTGCCTGTGTAGCGTGATCTAACGGTCACATCTGTGGCTCCATTCTGACGTGTTTTTTCCTAGTTGGTCTAATAAATAAAGACATTAATTGCGGCTAATGTGATGGATAATAGTGAGGAAGCAGCTCTTTTACTATATTTCTGCATGTTAAGAAGCTTTTTATAATCATAATTGAGTTTTTCAGGGGTTGGGTGAAGTCCCAGCATTGAAATAGACACCCCTGCAATGAAAATTGTCTGCTAAACGTAAAGCCTAAATGTAATGCAAACTATTCCTTCAGGATGCTTACACTAAAATGTAAAGCGGAAGATAGAAGAAAATCAAATACCTATTCAGTATTTAATTATTCAGGACCAGTTACATCCAGTTTTGAATTCGATGTGCGTAGCATTGAAACAGGAAAGCTTATACTTGTGTTATAAAGCCAAAAAAATGCAATGATTTGTGCACAGTCTTACACAAGCCTGGGGCTTATATGATTTATATATTCAGATCATTTCTCAAACCCATTTCTGCTCAGCATGAATTTTCCCTGGGTTTAAATTAGATGATTCATTCATCCTACCTTATGCTCATAACTTTGTTACACAACTCATGCCACCGCTGTCCCATGTCGTCAAGTCGTTTTTGTAGCACCACAGCATTGTCCGTTCCCTCCAGAGAAGACACAACACGCTGCCCGTTGTCATCTAATGAATGGTACATTTCCCGATGGCCATCGATCTCAGCCTGGAGATCCTGCACACATTTTTAAAATCATCAGGAAGGAACGTAAAGTTCCCCACAAGCTCTTTATAGCTCCTGTCTAAACTGTTACAATGTTGTGGGCAAATGTCTTCACACTACATTGATTTACAAGGTTTTAAACAATGCAGATTATGTGATGATTAACGTAAAAGTAAGTGAAAGTAGGTGGGTTTTTAACAATAATAATTTAACAAAGATCGATTCTCGTCTTTTCAATCAGCGGCTTATAAAGAGAACTGCATCGCAACACAACACAAACAAACACACACAATTAATTCAAAAACATCAGAAGCACAGAAACCGTAAGACACCAGTTTTAGCTCCTTGTATTCATTCCGAATTTTTGTGATGTAAAGCCAAACCAGCCCATCTAAACTCAGTGGAGAAGAATTCTAGGAGACGGTGGAAAGAGCAGCAAAGTAATGAGGCTGACAGTAAAGATCAAACCTTAACACGATACGTCTTCCTGTGCAACATATCCGGTGAACAAGCAACATCAAATGAATCGAAAACAGCTTTCTGACAGTCAGAAGCAGGAATCCTCTAATTCTCCACCATGTGAACCCGTGAGTGAAACGAGGAAGAAATGGAACATTGTTAGAATGAGAGTGAGAAAATATATTCTGCAACCATGTGCGTGTATGTGACACAAAATGCCAGACACACTGGCCCTGTTGTTTCGGGGGAGTGGGCACTGCGAGAGATGGCGGGTCAGATCTGGTTTTCAGGAAGAACAGAGGCTTCTCTCTCAGGCCAAATCTCTTCTGCCTCTTCACATCTAACTTTTTCTCTTGGCTATTGACAAATGCACATTCCAGTGAGAAGCAGGAGACTAAAACAATGAACCTGTCAGGACTTTTTTTTTTTTTTAACATTGCCATTATGGTCCATAGGTTGCTAATAAATTGTTAATTTAGGAATGTTTGCTTTGATTTGCCATTATAGAGGTTGATTGAATGAGACAGAAAATATAAGTGGGGGGAAAATGTTGGCAAATTTATGAATGCAAAAATGTTGGTGGTTAAAAAAGACTACTCCCAGAAAAGCAGAAAAATGACTGTAAAAACTGGAAGAAAAAGATGGAATCAGAAGGAGAGTTGTCTAATATCTCCATTGAGCATGTTTTGACATTGACAAATTTTAAACATTGAAATTCCATGTTTTTTTTTTTTTCACAGGTTATTTTACCCAAAACTATTATTTTCTTCATTGTTTTTATAGAATATTTGGAAAACCCTGAAAATAACACCTACTTAGACAAGCATTTATTTTTTTCTTTACTTTTTTTGAACAATGATCACACCCTAGAACAAAAATGTAAAAAATGAAATATAAAATAAGTGGCAAATCTATGTGTCTTAGAGATGTTTCTGCAAACTACATTTTTTTTCTTCATATTTGTGGTAGTTGCCTAGTGGTAGTTGCCCAGTGGTAGTGTTGCATCTTATATTTCAATGCCATATTAAGAAATATCATTCCTACAAGAAATTACTATATTAAAGCTGGCCTGGACTTGGAATATTTGACTACATGTCCACACTTTTATTTTCGTAAAAACCTTTAGAAATATTAAATGCTAAAGATATTGAACTAAATGAGGCAACACACGTCTCAACAATGAAGATGATGCAAACTTTACAGTGGAACACAGCCACAGAAAACATCCGGGCGACTCTCGCAACCTCAGGAAAGTTCATTAAAAGTAAGACATACCTCCCATTGCTCAAGCAAATGCCGCACAGTGGCAGGGTTTTCCAGGAGTCTGTCTTTAAAGGTGGCATCCTGCAAGACATTGGCTGTGGTTTCTGCTTCCGTAAGCCAATTTAGGAATTTTTCCAGATCTAAGTAGAAACGCTGCAGCTGTCGCAATCCGGCCTCCAGATCTGCTTCCTTGTCCCCAGCTCTGAAATACATGACAGCTTCTTGGTTACAACAAGACGGCATTGTTTAATGATGATACCTGTAGCTGCTAAAAGTCGCTATTACTGCCACAAACACGCCAAAACTTTGAGAAAGTTTGTTTTCACACACACATCAATTCTAAAAATACTTCTTTAAATAAGAGTTTTTTCACGCAACCTTGCAGTTCAGTAATGTTGAAAAATTGCTCATATCAAAAGCAGCTCACCGTTTTTTGATGTTTGCCCAAGCCAGATTCATGCTCTCCGTCATTTGTTTAACTTTGCTGGTGTCGTCGTCTGAATAAAGAGTCAGCAGTTTGTTTGCCAGCTCATTGGTGGTGTTCATATGACTCTGCGTCTGCTGTATATCCATGGAAAGTTGCTGAAACAGAATTAAAATAGAAATGGAAGTAGAATCCACGCTAGAAATCCCTTCGTTTGGACAGTTTGCCAAACAAAGTCACATTAAACTCCATTGCAGGTATAATTTTTAATTTGGTAGAGTAAACGTCATTACCTTGACGTCGTCATTTTGGCCTTTTAAATCATCAACGCTGTGAGACACTTTCTTCCATCCCTCGAGTTTGTCATTGGCTTTCTTTATGAGGGGTTCCACCTTCTTCCTGGCTTCCAACCAGTTTGTGGAGTCTTCTAGCATGTTTTGCAGCTGAAGTACTCTGTTTGTTACTTTGCTGTGGGAATCTTCCCAATGTGCCTGTAATTTCTCAACTTCCAATAAAAAAAAAAAAAAAAAAA
>SOMO01000029.1:787342-807945 GCA_028128575.1 Paedocypris carbunculus | reverse complement strand
AAAGAAATCTTTTTTCCATCGCCTGCAGGAATATTACAGAAGGAGAGAAGACAAAAAATCGCTACTTATGTAAGTGAAAACAGGCCATTAATGCCAGTAAAACACTTTGGTGAGAGGAGTCGCGTTCTTTTTCTTAGAACTCGACCGACACTGCCTCTTAGTGGCCGCTCGCGCACTTCACCATAGTCTCGTATTTATATCCAGAAGTCTCATCCAAGCCACAAATAGAATAAGCATGAGTTTTGGCACGTATGGAATGTTCAAACAAGGAAAAGGTGACAACAAATCCTCATGCTAATCAGATTAAATTACTACCTATTATAGAAATTTGCAGTAAATTTGCAATAACAAAAAAAGAAAAGACCTGACAGTTTGACTGAAACTGCTGCAGAGGAACATACTGATGGTGAAAACATACCACAAGGCATTCAGACATTTTCTACAATTGCCTGAGACAGAATATTCCATGGCAGATGTCAACGTGTCAGTCACTGTCATAAAAACAGACCAGCCGGAGAAGATAAAGTTGCAAGCTTGGAGTCAAACTGTCTCGTCCCCGACAGAAAAAAGAACGTGAGTGCCAACAGCTAGAAGAGTCAGGCATAATTTAAAAAATATTCCCAAAAGTGATCAAAAACTTCAATATGGTGGATACAACTCTTCAATAGTTTGAATTAAAAAAAAAAAACAAACGTAATTACGTAATTAGTTTGAACAAAATTAAAAGCTCTATATTGTACAAAAGTTCCACCTCCATTCTTTATTTTACATCGAACTTTTTTTTTTAAATTAATTATTGATCAAGGGATTCCATAAAACTAGTTTGTTCAAAATAACTTTTTGGTCGTATTTTTGGACAATAGCATGACTCATTCTTGGCATTAATTAAGATGTAAAAATGCTGTCATGCGGCTTTCAATTTTGTAAATTATCTGTTATTGTAAATACATTTTGTCTTCAATCTTGTATCATTTTTACATGATAGCCCACATGTTTACAAACAATCACAGACTAATGAAAGAAGTGATCAAAGTCGAAAAGGGTAATGTCACAAAAACAAATAAATAAAAGAACAAGTATATACTTCATGATAATATAAGAGAATAAAACGTGTCATGCAAGACATTCCGTAGTAAGGGCGTATAGGCATTTAGGTCAAAGTGGGACCCCGATTTCTTGGTTTTTATTCTATAGTGTGTTCCTATGGTCACTTGTGGGGACCTTTGACTGGGCCGCACAACTTTTGAAGGCCTGTGTGAGGGTGACTATTGGATTTTAGGGCTGACAATATTATTGAGTTTAGATTATTGCTTGAGAAATGGAAGGGCTTTGATAGTTGTTTTGTATGCAAGTCAATAATGAGTCCCCACTATGATAAACGTAGATGCTAGTGTGTGTGTGTACGTATACTACATACAGAAACCCAAGAATCACTAAACCGAGAGCGGTCCATCGAATCCCCAAATGGATTGCAGAGACACATCGGGTCCCATATCCGAGCTTTGCTGTTCAAGCTTTTCTGCAGCTACTTGTTGGAGTCGTTTGGCTGAGACTCATTGTTCAGAAGGGCTTTTCCCTTCTGTATGTAAAATGTAAATCAATAATAGCATTAACAACAACAGTAAAAAAAAGCTTTATGCATACGTGTATATGTGTATACCGTATCTATAATCTACTCTTTCTTTAATTCTCACATAAATGACACAAACAGATATTAAACATTACTGTAATTGGATTCTGAAGTGGTTCAATGTTTTCACTTTTCAGTTTGATCCATGGACACCTTCACTGGCCACAGAAAACACAATAACCGATGTGAGTGTTCACCAAAACACCAAGACAAAGCCAGCGACAGCACGGCTACATGTCTGAAACCCAACTCCAGTCAGCTGCAACTATTTCAAGACTGTCCTATTTCCACCAGCGAGCATTTATAGATCACTCCTCATCCCCAAAGGATCCAGGATGACAGTAATGAAAGAAAATTAGACATGAACTCACTCGGGGTGGAGCACAAACCCAAAAACGAGCTTTTACCAAATTGATTGATAATATACATTAATTGTATGGAGCCACACAGAACCTCCAAAAAGTTAATAGTGGAATGATTTTACGTTTCATTAAGACACATACATACTTTACAAATTCCTAGATTTAATTTGTAAAGTCTTTACAGTTAAAACTGTGAAAAGTGCCCTACAAATACTTATTATTATTATTTACGCTACACATTGCATTACACATCCAAACAACTTCAAGTTCAGAATTAAACCCACAACCTTCATGTTTCCAGTCTATCTAGCATGAAACGCAAAATAAAACCGGGGAAAAAAATATTCAATACACAAACGTCCCCTACCTGATCGAGTCTTGATAATCTCTCCAAACTCATCTTCAAAACCTTCTTCCCACTGGTCCGCAAAGCTCTCTGCTTCCGCCATGACATGGAATCTGAATCAGATGTGGAATCTTTTAATCCTGTGATTTTGCAAACTGAAGTCTTCCAGAAGAGACAGGGCTGAGTTTTTGTGAATGACGCAGGGAGAAGACTGTGGATGAGTCTGGACTGTTGACATGGGGAAACTGGCTGTCAGGGCACCAGAGGAGCAAAGACAGGTGGCAACTTCTCGCCTTAAAATAGAGAGCGTGAATCGCTCCCGAGCCCTGCTTCATTCCACTCTCACGTTAAATACTAAACCACCCACAAATGAGAGCTGAGACGGCTGTCACCAAGCTCACAATCATTTATGCAGAATTATTCTTCTTGTGGCCTGTAGACTTTCAGTATTTAGAACTATATGAATATATAGCATAAACTTGTGTGTGAGTGTGCATACATATGTATATATACAAAATAGAGGTTGGGTCTGTATTTAGTGATAAGTCTATAGATTAGNTTAAAAAGAAAAACTTTTTTATTAGTAAACGGCAAACATTAAAACTAATATTTGAAATTAATTTACTGTGCATTGATCTAACAACAACAACAACAACAGCAAAAAAGATCTAGGAACGTTCTGTGCAGAGTCCAAACTAATGATTCTACAGAAACCTTAGAAACAGCGGCAGCTTGTTATCGCTACAGTGAAGTCAAACACAGCATCTATTNTTAAAAAGAAAAACTTTTTTATTAGTAAACGGCAAACATTAAAACTAATATTTGAAATGAATTTACTGTGCATTGATCTAACAACAACAACAACAACAGCAAAAAAGATCTAGGAACGTTCTGTGCAGAGTCCAAACTAATGATTCTACAGAAACCTTAGAAACAGCGGCAGCTTGTTATCGCTACAGTGAAGTCAAACACAGCATCTATTACAAGCACAACTAATGATCAAATGATCAAACGTGCTGTGAGGTGGTGAGGAACAAACAGGAATTAAGCAAAGCTCTTACTTCCTGTACCTGACAGAACAAAATGAAGATCACTGAAATCTAGAAAGATCAGAAGCTGCATCAGTGTTGCCTTCAACGAATAAAACCATGCCCGTCTAAACTGAAGCAGATGTCAACAAATGATACTTTCACACTTTTTGAACATTTATACGTNTTAAAATTGACTGTGTGTCTTGTAATATATAAAAAAAAGCATGCTGTATCTTTGAGAAAAAAAAAAAAAATAAAAAATAATTTAAAAAAAAAAATAATGGATGTATATTGAAATAGACATCCATTAAAGGCACGGCCTTATAATCCGAGGCACTTTAAAGTCTGAAAAACAAGGTAATCAAAACTGCTATATAAATACGACCAAAGCAACATATGCTAAATGGTTGCACACAATACAGCTAAAGAAATTATACTAAAATTATCACACAGGTTTTTGTAATGTTTGAGCAAACATTACCTCAGGAACATGCCGGGTTGTTGGGTATCTTTGCATCCACTGATTTTGAGACTGAGTGTATTGTTTAAGTAATTTGTGAACCAGGTTTGCGTGACATTCTGACTTCTCTTCTGTTTCACAATTAAAGGAAAAAAAAAAAACAATCACCAAACCTAAAAAAAAATTATACANCTGGAGTGATGGTGACACTAAATTCAAACTTTTTAAATGCTTTAAAACTTGCGAAGATGATTTCAACTCTGAAAACAAGTAAAAAAAACAATCTTTAAAGCAAGAATGTAGTTCAGTATCTATGCTAACTTCTTTACATCAATATTCCAGGGTTCTAAAAAATGTGTGTGTGAAAGTGTGTAAGACAGTGGTAGAGGGGCCACACGTTGACAAATAATCAAACTCTTACAAATGACATACATTTATAAAGATTCAAAAGCACTGCAAATAACATTGCACTTTCCAACCATTTTTGGCATTATTTAAATACAGTATTTTTGGTTATCCACTGAAGTAAAAAAATAAATAAAAAGGTCATTAAGCAAGGCATAACATACCGTGTGTCAACGCAAGCAATTTTTAGAAGGCGAAGCCTCAGTCCTCCCCACTTCTTTAGCCGCCCAATCTCCTCACCCAGGAGTCTGAGACGACCCACCACCAGACTGACCTCATGCAGCATCTGCTCATAAATCATCCAGTCTTCTCTTACTTACACATTCTCTATTAATATAGTTTTAGTAATGTATGGCACACTTGAAATCTGAACATAAATAAATAGATTTAAAATTGACTGTGTGTCTTGTAATATATAAAAAAAAGCATGCTGTATCTTTGAGAAAAAAAAAAAGATAAAAAAATAATGGAAAAAAAAATAATGAAAGCTTATTGAAATAGACATCCATTAAAGGCACGGCCTTTTAATCCGAGGCACTTTAAAGTCTGAAAAACAAGGTAATCAAAACTGCTATATAAATACGACCAAAGCAACATATGCTAAATGGTTGCACACAATACAGCTAAAGAAATTATACTAAAATTATCACACAGGTTTTTGTAATGTTTGAGCAAACATTACCTCAGGAACATGCCGGGTTGTTGGGTATCTTTGCATCCACTGATTTTGAGACTGAGTGTATTGTTTAAGTAATTTGTGAACCAGGTTTGCGTGACATTCTGACTTCTCTTCTGTTTCACAATTAAAGAAAAAAAAAAAAACAATCACCAAACCTAAAAAAAAATTATACAAAATTAGAAACCAGTAACTGTGAGCGGTCTCTCACCATCCAGCAACATCTGGAAAGTCAAGTCGATTTCATGTTCCACCTCCGTATCCATCCAGTCATTTCCTTAAAACACAAGGAGGATTATGCAGCTCTTATAAAAGCTGTGATGTTAAAACAGTCTGCAGTAATTATAAAGCACTAATGGACTCACCAGCGTGTGTTCGCGGCTTCACCTGCAGACACACAGTGTCGTGAAGAAAAGAGTACAAGGCTGTGTTGTCATCAACCTTCTCCAAACGCCACTCATTCAAACTGAAAGAACAATTGTGCAAATATAAAAACACACACAATTACCAAAAGTAATTTGTGATCCTGTAAAAAAAGATTGGAAGATTATTGCAAATAAAGACTCTGCTAGTTCTGTTTTTATTAATATAATATTAATATGAAATCATATTTTTTCATTTAATTATGTGCCAATTATCATACTGTATGTTTGAATGTGAACGGTTCTTCTTTAAGCCCTGTTGTTGTGTAGTACAGGACTAGGAAATAGAATACTTTTTTATAAGTTATTATCAGTTCCTGGCTAAGGCAGAGCGTCAGTGTTCAATTACAATGTGCTTTAAATAACCTGTTCAGTGTGGTTAGATGACTCTGGAGGTGTGTGGATTCCTTTTGCAGCTTCCCCTGTTGTCCTTCTGCAGACATCAGCTGAGCGTTCAGCTCTGAGATTTCCCTGAAAATGACACTACTCATTAGCATATTAATTGACTCAGGTCTAATTAGCATAATATACAATATCCTAAACTGACCCCCCTGCAACAAACAATGGAAGGGAATTAAGCTAATCCTGCCTTATCTACTTCAACATCTAGAACTCTAGATATACACACCGCTTCTTCTCGATGACTGCTGCATTGAGTCGATGTAATTCTGTTGGATTATAAAGAGAAATAATCATTTTACACTGTGAAGTGAAGCTTTACAGTAAACATTTTGATAGAGTTACCTTCGTCTTTGGCTTTGATTTCAGGTCTGAATTCAGAAGTATCAAGATTTTCATTCATTATGGCTTCTACAGCAGCAAGTTCTGAATTAGAAGCATAATTTCGTCAAACTTACACAATTCTTCAGGATTCTCTACATACATTTGAACATTTGTGAATGTTCTCACCAGCGTTCAAATCACTGATGCATCTATCCATGTCTTCAATCAAATTATCGGTTTCTTTCATCTGGGTATTCAATCTCTGACTTGATTCCTAAACAAAATGTTTTTAGAACACGTCAGTTAGACTTATAATTATATTATGTAATGAGTATACAGGCAAAACAATGGCAGACAAAAGACGCCTTCACCTCCGTTGTCTTTAGGAGCTCAGAGTACAAAACTCCTTTCATTTCATGAGAAACTGCTTTGCTTCTCTTTCCAAAGTAAATTCTTTGCTCTTTCAGCTTGGAGCCAAACGCTTTCAACTGGAGAGAGAAGTCAAGCACAGCTCATCAAACCACACTGGAAATACCAATAGTTACAGATTGATGTTAATGGTAAGATATTTCTGCATTATTTCATGCAGCAAAACACAGACCTTTTCTTTAGAAAGAGTCCTTAACTCTTGGCAAAGAACTGGATNTATCCGTTTCCTCCCCTGATTTAAAGTATGCCTTGAATAGCTTGGCCAAAAGTGTAACACAGTTTGACAGATCTGTTCTATTTATTAAGGATTTGAACCTGGTTGAAAACAGAAATGGAATCCATTGTCCCGTCCATATGAGAGTGAAACCCTGAGTGTCTGAGAGCTGCAAGAAATAATAATTTCATACCATCAGCAATCACTTTTGGTGAGAAAAACACATGTGATGTACTTTTAAATGCATAACTCGTTAATAGGGTGCAATAACTCACTAGAGTCACTGACTCCGGTTTCTTCGATCGTCCTTGCCATAGAACTTGAAGCAGTCTGACTTGTACAATTTCCTTCCCATTGTACGTCTGCTTTTTGACAGTGGGGTTCCTGAAGAGGCAGTTGCTCCGGTATTAGCATAATAATGCACATCAATAGAGTCATACTTTATTACAAAAGATAAACAAGCTTGAAAAAGCTTCAGTAAAGAATGTGTAAAGAGTAAACAGTTTAAATCAGTTCCTACCATGGCAGAAGAACTGGAAGGCTTGGCTTGTTCTGTTGTAAAACAGTCATCTTGTGGACTTGGCCTTTGGAATCCCTTACTCTGGGATTCAAAAGCGTCATCCTCTAATGGCTCTTCAGTTAAAATCTCCAGTAAAGAGACCATCTGTTCTTCGTTGATTGATGTATGTTTTTCGAGGCTTTGGGAGAAATCCTCTTCGCTGCACACCNCCGTACTTTTACTCAAGTATGGTTTTCAGGTACTCTTTACATCTCTGCACACAGACAAATAATGATGGAAAGATATAAACGTATTCAGATTTAACCAGGGTGAACACTAAGGCAATAATCAATGCCTAAAAAGTGTATAGAAATATATAAATACAAACTGTAATACCTATAGTTAGAAAGTGACTTAGAAAAGACACCAGAGACCAGAGCACAAAGAAGTACCTTTTGTCTCTTACCTAATACTGAAAGGTAGACTTTGGCCTCTGTGCTCTTCTGACTGCTGTTTCTGAGAGCTGCCTCACACACGTACTGACCCACGTCGGCTGAGCCGGGGTTACTGATGACCAGTCTGCGGCCGAACGAGTCCACTCCTGTTGTTAGTCTCACCCCATTANCATCCTCTAATGGCTCTTCAGTTAAAATCTCCAGTAAAGAGACTATCTGTTCTTCGTTGATTGATGTATGTTTTTCGAGGCTTTGGGAGAAATCCTCTTCGCTGCACACCTCAAGTAATTTCTCGTCGTTAATATTGCAAATTTCAGAGTTTTGCTCAGAGATGTCAAGACGTTGCTCCACCTGGTGTCCCTGTAAGTTACTAGTGGTTATATTTGTGGTTTTGTTTGGAGTGGCGATTGAAGATCGCTTGGGAAGTTTCGGCACAATGCATCCCAATGACAACGTGGACGAGAATGGCCTCTTTTTGAGACTAAACGGCGTGCTCTTCTCATTGGGATTCTGCTTGACTCTGGGCGTAGTGACTGAATGTAGATCCAAATTGCCCAGTTCCCCTTGTGTACCAAGGCACATATCATGCAACTGAGAAACTGACGGCACAAGTTGTGTTTTATTCATCCCTTGTTGCTCTTCTACTACATCCGGTGAAAGAGTCTGAAGTTTGACTTGAAGGTTTCTTAAACTTCTCCGCCTTGCATCAGGACATTGCTGTTCATCAACAGTGAAGAAATCAGAATCATGTTTGACAGAGCTTTCAAGTACGACATCGGCTCTCTGTGTTTTAATGAAACTAAAACTGTTTTTCTCATGGGGAATTGTGAGAGCCTGCGTAACCTGATTTAAAAATTGAGACGTCATCTCTTTACTATTGGAGACACATAGACTCCTGTGGAGATCTGAAATCGGTGGGTCTTGTTTTGCGGAGAAAACTCCATCCAAATCATCTTTGGAAGATGCAGTCACATCATTGTGTTCTTTACTTTGCCCTTGATGTGTTGACACCCAAAGTAAACCGTCGTTATCTTTGATGCCTTGTACACTAGCTGAAGTCGTACTTTTAGCATCAATGACATCCGTGTATTGACCGGTCAGCTCCATGCAATTAGACTCATCTACATTTTGAGAGTTGGGTCTTGGGAACAATTTTTTTCCAGGTTTGTATTGGTCAACAACGCTCTTCAACAAAATATTGCCAGTTAGTGCTTGGGTAAAGTCAATATCTTCTGAGCCAGTGGGTCCAAACACATTCAATTGTTTCCTCACAGATTTTTCCTCCTCAGCCTCAAAGGTCTGACACTGGCTCATATCCACGTCTCCATGTTTAGATGAATTTGTCTTGTTGTTGCAAGATATTGTATCTTCAAAAGCCAATGGCAGCAACCTTCTTCCTGACTTTCTCAGAGTCGTGGATAATTTCTGCTTTTGCATACTGACTGGAAGCATGTTGACCGAAGTCATCTCCATAGGTTCAACCAAAGTGGCTGTCTGGTTGAAAGAGAAGTGTGGTTTTCTTGAGCCTGTGGAATCCATAGCTGTGCCTAACCAGGTCTTATTGGTCTCTATATTAACAGTTGTGCATTGGGTAAAGTCAATCTCAGCAGGACATGGTGATGAACATTCCACAACGATACCAGTCAAGTCCATACAGTCACTTTTACCAAACTCGAAGGTTTTAGCTGTTGCAGGAATAACACTTTCAACGTAACCCGTCGTAGTAGTGGAACATTTTGCCTGTTCGCCAAAACTCTCAAGACTAATCTTGTAGTCATTTTGACACTCTGTCTTTTCCATATCATCAGATTGGACTATTGAAATGTTTCCTGATCTGTTCTGATCAATCAGCTTGTGAGATCCAGTCAGATCAAAGAAAGTCCTCTTGGGTGGAGTGGACATTGTTTGCAAACCAACTCTAGACTCACTTTCTTGATCACGTTTTGAATATTTCAAACACAAGCTATTCCTTGAACGACTCAATTTGCTTTCAAAATGAAGTTTAGGTTTACTAGTCATAGTGTGACACCCTGTCAAATCCATATCATCCGAATCAGTTGTTTTGACTGCAGAGATGTTTCTTGACTTTTCAATTTCGGCTAAATTCAAGGACATCTTGTTTGACGTGGAAATTGAATGCAGAGATTTTTCCACACCAACTATATATTCATCGTCTTGATTAATTCTACTTGAGGGTTTAAATGACAAGCTCTTCCTTGAATGGATCAATGGTTTATTTGCAAATGAAAGTTTGGGTTCAATGAACACAGTGTGACATTCGGTCCTTTCCATATCATCCGATTCTGTAGTTTGGAACATTTGGATGTTCCCTGACTTATTACAAACTGTATGTACAGTTTCTTCCATACAATCAGCATTTTCCTTTTCTTGGGGATTATTACTTGGATTAATGGCGGCGATCCGCTTTGAAGGCATGGCCGGTGTGTTTTCTAACATAGATTTGAGATCAAAATTTATTGTGTGACAGTCTGTCATGTCCATGTTGTCACAATCCCTGGTTTGGTCTGATGTAACGTTGTCTTTTTCATTTCCATCCATGAATTTATGACATTTAAACATGTTAGAAATATTGCACGGGGATTCTTGTATAGACATGTCTAAAGCTCCAGTTGTGTGCATATCATCTGAACTCCCAGTTTGGCCGACAGAAAAATTGTTCTGGAAATGCTGAGCTTTGTAAATCTCGTCTTCATTGCCATGAACACAAAAGGAGAGCTTTTGATCTTTGGAATTAAGATGTGGTGTCTCCTCTAACATGGTTTGTTCTTTTTCTCGAATAGTTACATCAAAAGCCACTGTTGTCTCCATTGCGTTGTTTTCCTCATTGAAATAAAGAGATCTATTGTGATCTAAAACAGATGGGACACTAGAGGTACAATTAACATCAACATTTTTACTCCGACATTGCGCAAGTCGAGCGCTGTGTTGGTTATTAAAATCAGAGAATAAGGTGGGCTGAGCAGAATCTTTGTAACTTTTGATTTCCTCCATTTGGTCTTCCTTCAAAAAATCCACAGAGGGACGTCTTTGCTGTAATCCCTGTGACTGCTGTTGGTTCTCCTGGTTAGTCGTACGCTCCTTCAGTGGTTTGCTTGGAAAGTGATTCTCCTTATCCGTTTCAAATTTACTGGCACTAGTTTCACTGAAAACACCACTGAGGTGTTGAGTTTTTGTAGATGGAGCAGGCAAAAAAACACTGGCAAGAAAATCATTAAAATCCGACTCCTTTACAGTACATTTACCTTTAATGGTTGCTTTGCACGGCTGAGGAACACCAATTGGTTTGGCTTGAACATTCTTTTCACAATCCTTTTGAATTGTAATTGTTTGACTTAGAGTAAAATCCATGTTGCCAGTGTCATCTCCGAGGAGCATGGTTTTATCCACAACGTCATCTTCTAAAACTGGGTTAGAGAAAAATGTCTCCTGCTGTGAGATAGAAAAGAAAATCCAGAGGAATCCATAAGTTGTCTTTCAGAATCATATTAACATTCTAAGTTTTAGAAAGCAGTCCAGCTTTAGGAAAACTACTTTCACAATGTCTGCTGAAACAATGCTTGTTTGAGGAATGCCATATAATAATTGGTTTTCTTTTCAGTTGAACTTTACCAACCTTGTTTAAGGTCTGTGATAAATAGTGAGGCGTCAAAACGTCAAGACCTGGTGTGGGGGTGAAAAAACAAAGAAAAATTGTTGACGAAAAAAAAATACCACAATAATCAAGCTCTCAAAGATATTCAATAAAGTTTTGTTCAATGTTTAATGTTTTAATTACGGTATTTTACATACTGTATATCACAAGTACTATGTGTTAGTCAAAATTAAACATCTAGTTTTTTGATGATTTATCTAGAACGACACAATTCATACTGATGATAAAGATCATACATCAAAGAACTATAAGAAACTGTATTTTAGCTCTTTATGTCACTAAATATTTTTATCTCAATATCTTACACTTATACTTTGTGACTAAGTTGCTAAAATGCTAATTTTCAAAATGCACTTTTGATGAGGGTACAACAGTATGCTGATGCAGTCTGTTCTCTTGGGGCAGACACTAGTCTTTGAGTGATTTAGATGTAAGGATCTGACACATTTCTAGCTTTATTATAAAAAAAAAAAAAAAAAAAAAACTTTATTTAAGTTGGTCACCAAGGAGTCACGTGCGTTCGCTTATTTCTCCGCAAGTTACAGCGCTTAACAGTTCCAGTCTTATTAGAAAGTCTTAAACCAATATCACACAACATGACATTTACTGATTTTAATCTAAACTAGAGAAAATGTATTCACTAAAATCATTCATTGAATCCGATAATTGTTTGAGTTCATAAATAATGTTTTGCTATTAAATGGCACGTTATTGGATTGCAAAAAATGTTAATAAAAATGCATATTTTTTAATTATGCATTTAATTTGTGGAAGTGCAACAAACTGGAGACTGAATAATAATAATAACAGATCAAACAATCTATCCACTAAAAGAAATATAGCAAAATGTTGTCAACAATACACAATCATTCACGGTGATAGTAAAAAAATAAGAAAGCTCACCGACAGTTGTGTTTTGTAATGGTGCTAGAGATTCCCTCTTTGCTTCGCTATAAAAAAAAAAATAAAAAATAAACATAAAGCTTAAATTTGTTGTGTCATTTTTTCAGCAGAAAAAAACCTTTACACTTACTTTGCAATCAGATGAACGTCATGTTTAGTGGCAAAACTCACTCTCCGTGAAATTCTTTTTTCAATCGGCTTGACAATTTCCNAAAAAATAACATATACATACATGTGTGTGTAAGACACTGTAAATGACAGATAGATCTGAATAATTTAACACAATTAACATTTTTGACATTTTGGCGTACCGAAGAGAGTCGCCGTCTTGACGATTTCCTTGATTCATTTCTGCCATGAATACAAAAACATTACACACAGTTGTTCAGTTCAGACATTTATACATTGCTATTTGTGTATAAATCATGCAAAATCTCTATCAAATCAGCCATCATTAAATCCAAAGCACACCTTTATCCATTACATCAAACTACTTAGTTCTAGTTTGAAGATGTAAATAAAATAAAAATATAATAAGCCAATTAATAAATGACAAAAGATAAAATAAAAAAAAAAATAGTAAAATAACTAAATATAGTTACCATCTCAATGTAGTGAGTATTTTCTAACCAAGTAATTCAATACTTGAACTAAAGATTAAAGTTACTTTAATTGTTACTTTACGGATTTCAAAAATAGTAAACATAACATGAAACTAAAAGTAATATCTAAAATTTGATGTTAGCATTTCAATGTTAGTAAACATTAAACAATTAATTGTATAATGTTAAAACTAAAAGTAATAACTTAACTAAATAATTTTAAACAAACAAACTAAACAAAAATAAGCCATACACGCTTACATTAATCTATTCGCATGACAATACATTCTGATTCGTTCATTTTAAACAGTTATAAAAGATCAGGCCTGATATTAGAAACAGTATCACGGTCATGTTTAAGACACAGCTTCACAATATTCCAAGGTTTTAAGAACAGTTTCAGAAGTCACTTACCCGGTGTCCTGCTGCTCCATTTTTAACTTACGAGATCCAGAACACTAATACTGAAGAAAAATAAACGACGTGGCAGTGAGAAACTGTTTGTTAAAATAGTTAAACTTCAATGTACAATGCAAGGGTCGAACGTCATACATTGACGCGGATAGGTGCTGAATTCTAATGCAAAACACGCGTCATACCGACAAAAAACTTCACGAAAACGCGTGTAACATTCATTTAACTGTTTTAAAAGCGAGAAATATATGTGAGGAAATACAGAAATACCTTATCAGAATTTCCCTCCATTCCAGTGTCTTAAATTTTGAAACCAACCGCCACTTCTTTTCCTTTGTGATCTGAATAGTCTGACGTTACATAGCGCCTTCTAGTGGTTAGGATAATTACAAGTCGCAACGAGCACTGTTTTTAAATTAAACGTGAAAGCATAACAAAACGTATATTTTAAAAATTCAAAATATTTACACAAATAATTGATCAAATAATTTCAACCCAATACTTCAATGAACGCTAAAATTTAAGCGTTGTTTAATTTAAGTGACGTAAGGCGAAGCAGGAGACGGAAATGACGTGTGTTATTTTGAAAGTCAGTGGCGCTGAAATGAAGTTCGATGGTTATTGCGTGGTAACTATTTATTTTACGAATTTCTTAAAAAACAGATGTTTTTTTAGGTTTTAGTGCATTTTATACTGCTAAGCGCAAAAAATTGAATTACTAAACCACATTGTATGCTTGTGAGATGGGTGATCTCGTAGGGTTTAATGTAAATGCGCATTTTGTCACCTGCATTTGTCATTCAGGTCCTTTTAAAATGAATTTAATGAGGAAGTCATTCATGTAATTTAATGGACGTCATTTAATTTCAATCTCTTGTCACCAAAGTTGAAAACAGACTGATGTGAATTGCAACAGAACAGAACAGAGAAACATGAAGCGAGGGCAGAATAAAGAGACAGGAGTCACCACACAGTCCAGAACTGCACACGCCAAGACCGACATGGACATAAAGTGAGTTCAAAATCTTACTGACATTCTTCTGGCAATGTCCTTGTCTAATCTTTGTTATGTTTCCACTTCCAGGAAAAACCAGCCAAGATCTCTCAAAGTGTGAGTACATTATTGTTGTCCGTGTATAATACAATATTGATTTGTGAAAACTGTTGATATGCTGTTGAATTGGAACATCACAGGCCAAGTACCAGGTATGGACAGCAAAATTACCTGAAGGAGCAGAACCAGCTCTTGATGGGAACAAATGAAGACCTGCAGAGGCAGCTTGAAGAAAAGAAGGTAATGGTTTTAAGCTGGAGGTATTAACTTTATGGTTTAGTAGGTTGTGGCAAATGTGTGGTCTATGGTAGGGTGTTGTGACCTTAAGGTTGCAGGATTAAATTCCGGACTGGTTGGCGCCACAACGAAAGTGTTTTGAGCAAATTACTGAACTTTATCTGCTCATTAAGTCGGTCACTTTAGGTAAAAGCAACTGACAAATAAATGCACATTTTACTGCAAGTCTGGTGTCCGTAGAGTGAACACCAGCAATTTGTCAGTTGCTTTTTATATATATATTTATATTTTTTTTTTTTTTTCAGGAAACGGTTTCTGATCTGGAGCAGCGATGTACAGACCTCCAAGAAGAAAACCGAGAAATTCAGAAACAGTTGCAAGACTGTCATGTCCTCCTTGTTGCTGAAAAGCTCGACCCAGGTGACTTGTTTAGAGATCTGGGTGATTTACAAATACATTGGTATGATAATGTAACAATTGGAAATGTGCATAAAATACAACAAGACAAACATTTAGTTGTTGGTACAAAGGAAAAAAAAAGCTTTGTTTAGTAAAAATAAACGTAAAAAATATATGCTTATACAACTTCTATTAATTTATAAAAATTCTTCTCCATAACTTAAACAAAAATGCATGAACACGTATCTCATATGTAAAGGTAACTCTGGATTTTACTTGAATTAAAATATTTAAAAGTAACCATGTTTTCAAATTGTACTTTGTAGGCAAAATTGATTTAATTTTGCGCAGCATTAATACCGGAGAAGTTACAACCTATTTCTCTTGATTTTTAGTTTCAGGAGAGAAACTGGGCCAGAAAGATCAACAGAAAGAAGAACAAAGGAAAGAAGTTATGGTACTAAACACATTTGACACTGAGAAATATTTAAATCATATCTTCCTTTGATAAAATATTCAACATTTATAAATGTTTTTTTTTTTTTTACAGACACTTTCTCAGAGTCTTTTGACGGAGCTAAAACGGTTTAGTGAGACGACACAAGATCATGCAGAGCGTTTGCTGGTGAGGACCTGCTCAACTTCTCCTTTTTTTATTATGCACAACATTCAAGGAACAAAAGATAACAATTACGATTCAAATCCCGGTCTGGTGAGTTTCACAACTGAGTGTCCTAGAGCAAAACACTAATGTCTAGCTTAAGCTGAAAATGTCTTTCCAACATCATTTTGAAAATGTAAGTCGGTCTTGGGTTTCTAGCTACCTATAGAAGATCACCAACTGTTGTTTAATGACAATTTGGCAAATCAAATATTCCTATAAAAGTTCTGAACCTTTTCTGTCATTAATACTGCATGATTGAAACCATGTGCTTGCAGGAAGTGCAGAACACTATGAAGGAAGTGACAGAAGCACACGAGAAGCTCCAGCAGGAGAGAGCTTTGTTCAGCTTGGATATGGAGGAACTTGAGAAAGCTTTGAGCGACGCAGAGAAACTGTTGATGGATTGAGGGAAAGACACTTTAACTAAATGTATAATACTGCTCTGCTGAAAAGTTCATAGTATCTCCAAAATGTTTTTATACGTTTTGTATGAATAAAAAAAAAACCCCTTTCTGACTTTTTTGATTGATGTGTATCTAAAGTGTGTGACTACCATGGCAGTAATTTTTTTCAGCTTGAATGTTACAATTACACTAGTAATTGTGAAAAGTAAAATTCGTTTGAGAAATTGAAGCTGGTTTTAACTAAACAAAAAATGCATCAAAGTTTGTTGAATTACAACAAAAATGATGATTCTGCCTATTGTGATGTTGTGATTTTTGTATATGCAATTTATACAAATTCAAGTGAACACATCAATGAAACATGAAAATACAATCGTGTTTTACAATTTGTGCTTCTGTGACCAATTTAATGTTGAAAATAGCACATTTGTGAAAAGAATTGTATTGAAGTACAAATATATAGCAAGTTTATTTCAAATGTTTTTTTTTCCCTCAAAATTACTTGTTTATTCATAATTTTGACCATACATCAGCCTACACTTTCAAAAATGTTAATTTTGAACTATTTTAAGAGAATTAAAATACGTTTTTTGTGGCAATCAACTTTTTTATAATTTGATTCATTAATATAATGTCCGTCTGATTGTGGGGAGAAATAGCAGTGCTCTAATTACATCACCACATTAACAAATCTGTGTCTTGCATTCAAATAAATCTAATAAAATAATCCAATAAATTCTTGACTACTGTAACGCATATTTGATAAATCAAAGCACCAAACAAATTCACACCATCAAGAACAAATTGGATCGCTTTAAAAGGCTGATCTTTTATTGTTCAATAAATAGGTTCGTTTGGATCAGAAGGTCGTGTTGCCCGGGCGATGGAACAGTACTCACATTGCACACAAACTGCCTCAATTGTTACTTTTTGAAATGAGTAACTGACTAAAGAACTACGCTGACGTGACACATCTACTCCACAGTAAAAAGTTCTGTTTGTACAAAAACCATCCTAAAAATATACACACATACAGCTTAACGTACGTACAGTATTGCTAGCCTAAGAAGAGTCTGTTGTGAACGCACGCTTTCTTTTTTCAGGTAAAGCGACAGTGTTTTGGTTTGATTTGTGTGCAAAGGCAAAATCTGCAGCGCTTCCTTTAGTCCAGAATAAAAGCATCTGTCCCCTTACACACACACAATTGCATTTCTATCATAGTGAGGACACACACTAAAAACAGTGCAAACTTCATCTGTTTGACCCTCAATCTGACCTTCAGAGTTGTGAATCCCAGCCAAAAGTCCCCACAAGTGACCATCGGTCCCTACATTAGTATAAAAATCTAGCATTTGAGGCCCAACTTTGACATAAATGCCTGCACACACACACGCACACACAGTTGTTTCAGTCCATGCTGTACATGTTTTTAACCTACAATGGATTTAATTTTTGGGGGTCCGAGTGACGGATGAGACAGTCGAATCCTGCAATAATCCAATGAAAAGGTCATTCAGGAAAGCATTTTTTGTTTCAATTAGCATCATCTCTTGCCAAAGAGTTTCACAGTGCAAATACTCCACGTCCTCGGGGTCACGATAGAAATTCTTCTGGAAATTCTGTCACTGTAATTCAACACAAACGAGTGGCAAACGTTTTGTGGGGACACATTCTCAGGCATCGCTCCATGAAAAGAGTTCACGTCTGGATGGAGGGATCTACTTCCTGTTTGTTAGACGAATGAGGAGAAGCCAGTCACTGGAGTGCGTGTTCCCGAGGCGGGCTGGCCGGTGGGGGTGTAGACCCCGCCCACGCTGTGTTGCGTCACCACGGTCTGATAGTAGCCCCCCTCCGCATCAGTGATGGCACACTCCTCGTAGCCCCCTCCGCTCTTCACTCCCTTGGGTTGCCTCTTCCAGGAGTTGTAATACGTGGGGTCACTCATGTAGTGGTTGACGAACGAGTGCTTGGGCTGCTCGTCCTCGTAGTCACTGTCGGTTGCCTTGGTGATGGGACGGATTAAGGGCGATGAGAAAATAAATACAATTGTCAGTTAATAATGGGCATTATGAATACATTTTGATTCACAGTGTGAAAAGAAAAGTGGTACAGATGTTATTTACTTGAATAAATACACACACGGCACACATATATAATAAATACACAATAGAAGAACGAAACAAATTGACAAGTTTTAGGGTGCTAGATAGATAGATAGACATAAATACAGACAGACAGACAGACAGACAGACAGACAGACAGAGAGAGAGAGATAGACAAACAGAGAGAGAGAGCGAGAGAGACGAACGGATGGGCCAGATAAAAAAAACAGTAAAAAAAAAGACATGAAAAAGTAGACAGGCAGACAGACAGACATACAATCAGAGATAATGATAGACAGAGAAAGAGAAAAAGAGAGATGGGTGGATACCTAGACATACAGACAGACAGACACACACACACAGAGATAGTTAGACTAGATAGATAGGACTGAAATAGAAATGGGGAGCTATAGACACACAGACAGACAGCTTTCCCCACCTCAGACTCAGACAGCTGGGTGGGCTTTTCTGTGAGGGTGGTGCTTTCGGTTAAAACTGCCCCGTTATAGTTGTTGCATAGGTTTTCATCAGAGTAGTGAAGCCCACCTGGACTGGGCCGCGGTGGAGACCTGTGGACATTTACATCCAGTTCAGCCATTATACGTGCAGGATTTCAGAGGCTTAGGTGAATATTGAACCTGGTTCCATTCTTTTTGAGGAAGGAGCTCTTGGCATTCAGATGTCTGCTGTTCAGTTCTAGCGCCGTGAAGCCACCATTGTCCAGCGTCACAGACTCTTCAACCGTGGAGATGTGCTTCCCTGAAACATATACAATTATGTTACGATTATGACTTTGGATTTTTGTCTTTCAGAACGTCATTCAAAGGTGAAAAAAATGTTAAGGAGTGCAGAAGAAAAGCTGTACTCATCATGGTGGTGAACGCTCACAAGCATTACCTGTTCCACAGCTCCTGTACTTCTTGTTCTGGCCGAGCAGGAGCAGACCGAACACGACCATCAGAATGAGAATCACGCTGATCAAGGCCATGACGATCAAGAACCACCATTCCTCATAGAAGGGAGTTTCTGACAAAGCTACAACAGAACATACGTTTGACACGGCATGTCAATATACATTACAAGCTGGAATACAGTATTACAGTATTAAAGGGAGATTTTGCTAGATGATATTTTTTTCGACGTAGATGTAATACAGGTTGACAGGCTGACCGCTAGAGGGCAGTATAACACCAGAAGTGAAGTGGCTGGTGCAGAATAAAGCAATACAAATATACTGTATAACAAAACCTTAATCTGAACACTAATAAAATAAATAAATAAAATATATATAATGATTTAAAGAAACTTAATTTAAAGAAAAGTTAATAACGTTTTTAGTTTATAATATATAATAACAAAACTTTTATTATGAACAATGTACAAATAATTGTGGCTGTGTGTGTGTGTGTGTGTGTGTGTGTGAATGCTGCGTATATTTCCAGCCAAGTATATTTGTTTTGAAGACTTACAAACAAATCTTCCCAAAAAATTTCCAATACATTTTGAAGACGTTTTTAACACATAAAAATGTTGATGATAGTATTTTAACCAATCAGATTTCGAACTGCGTTCACAAAAGTCATCGAGTAACATTGCCGTCCTTTATTAATTGCACTGGCTATAAAAAGGGTCTTTTTGGTGAAGCACGTAAAATCTGTACGACTATTTGTACAAAGAGTTTTGGTGAGAAAAATATTGCAATTTTCCTAAACATTATTTTTACGTTTTTAATCAGGTTTTTATGCTATATCAGTTTGCGGACCAGATTTTAGTGTTATAGGAAAACAACAGAAAGTTCTTGTGAACTTGTGTTAAGTATTTATTCTATTCAAACAAGGCATTTATTGTGGTTACTTGAGTCTCTATCTTTAAGGCAGTGGCTCTTTACACTGTATTTAGATTCTGAGGGCTCTACTGAAGGCCCAGCTATGAAACGCACAGCTCACCAATGGTGTTTACATATACCAGTTATATAACACAAACACAAGAAGTTGAACAAACTGAGGAATATCATTTCATTTTTTGGAAATGAAATTTACCAGACATGGCGGTAGATGGCGGACTGGGATCCCCATATCCGAAGCTATTGACAGCGATGACGCGGAATTCATAGGCCACGCCAGAACGTAGGCGGTCTAGACTGATGCTGTACGAGTCGCTCTTAGGTGGGACATGCTTGACAAATGTATCCCATAATCCTTCATCTGAAAAGAAAGGTTTTTAAAAAGGAGAAAAACAATTGTTGGCACAGAGAGACAGAAAAGGTGGAAGAAAGATTTATAGCTAAATGAAGCTGGAATAAAACAACTAACATAAGCGACAAAAATGACGTTTCTAAATAGCATTAGGCTATTTTTCACCTGATGGACGAGTCTCGATGACGTATCCTGTGACTGGCCCCGCCCCTCCAGATCCTTTTGACCAATGAAGTGTCAGAGCTGAGGCTGATTTTGTAATCGAGGTCTGCAAGGGCGAACTAGGAGAACCTATTTGGGCAAG
>SOMO01000029.1:768580-783135 GCA_028128575.1 Paedocypris carbunculus | reverse complement strand
ACTTCCCATCTGTCGCGTGTAAAGGGTTAACGTCAACTGATATTCCTGTGGCAATGGAGGAAAGAGATTATGTGGTGGAGAATCAAACTATTTGTTAATTGTTACCAAATCATTTACCTTCCTGCAGGCTTTGCCACATTATTTCAAAATGCAAACTTTTTTTTATTTCTGCTATTGTTAAAAATCGTTGAATATTTTGACGCTATACATAGTGTAAATAGAAGTTTATATTAAAAAATAGAAAACATGGTATTCTTCAGTATTGTATATTTTATTTTTGTATCTTCGTTTTTTAATAGTTTGAAATACACCAAAGTATTTTTAACATGTTGCCTATATTTTTGCCTTTAATGCTTTTCCCTTTATGTTTGTACATATGTATAAACGTGCATGTGGATAAACATTTTATTTTTATAAAAAAAATGTGTGTGTACTGTGTTTTTGCAGTTAGTGAGTTTATAATAAGTAAAATGGTGATTACGGGGGTTTCATGGTGTTAATCTAAATCTGATCAAACTTCTATTCCAGCTCAATCTACACTTCTGTAATGAGAAAAAAAGTGATTAAAATTGCCTTGTTGTCCCTGTGTGTTAAAGTCAAGCCAGGGGAACCATAGTTTTTAATGATGTGCCATCCCGCTCGTTCAGAGCTTTCCGAGAGGTCAGATGTGCACACTAATCTGATTTGTGCGCCTGGCTCATTTTTTAAATGAGCTTAGGTAATGAGCTTTCATAATGCTCTACATATTAGATGTGTTTAGACTGTAATTCGCTTTGACATGTTCTTTCACACATGCTAACAAATAAACAGTGACCAGATATGTATGAAAGCATAATATCCCCATTCTGACCTAAATGTAGTACTGTTCATATTCTACTAGCTTTTTTTTGTAACCTACAGTCATTTATACTAATTCCACACTACTTGGTTGTTGTTCTGATTATATACAGTGAATACCATATTTGACACTTGCTTTGTCTGTTTGTGGTGGTTTAGTAGAATACCAAATTATTTTAAGCTGTCTAGCATGAGTTAATAGTTTTAGAAGACAGTTTCGAGAAAACATTTGACATTATGTTGAGAAAACAAAATGTAAAGGTATATAATAATGACAAACTTAAAATTGTAACACTTTCATGTAGAAAAATAACACTATTTTAAGTAATATATTTACTTCATATAGCTATATCAATAATCTAAAATTAATAACTAAATAATATTATATAACATTTACTACCGTATTTTTTTGGCAGATGCATTCATCCAAAGTGAGTTTCAAAATTGGCAGATCAGTGTCTTGCTCAAAAACACATTAGTTATAAAACCATAATTCATAAATAAATCATAATTGTTCACTGTAAAGGATTTTAAGTATAACTCATTTTACAAATTGCATAATACATTTATGTGTGTATGTTGTCGCTAAACAGTAAGTAGTCAAGATCGAGAACAGGTCAAAAACTTTGTTTGATTTGGCAGATGTGCATGAGTACAACAGTTATGTGGATGCTTTAATACAGGAGCTATATTGCAATCATTTATTTATTTATTTTTTCATCAAAGAACTTTGTGCTTTCCTTGGGAATTGAAGGCATAACAATTGGTGTTCCTAGCACCGGAAAACTACACCTAAAAGACTTTCTGCGCTAAACAAACATCTGTGTTTTATAAAAACTTCTCCCAGAATGTCTTTTTGCATTAGATTAGGCGATAAATAATTCTCACAAAGAGACTGAGAGAAGCAAGGACGGGCAACTTGCACACAGTAAAGACTTTGCTGTGAAGTCTTGGCTGTGAGAAGATGAGACTTTGACTCTTAATGAACTGTAAATCCATATGTTCCACAATTATGATCCAGATCTGAAACTAGGACTAAACAAGGCTCTAGTCTGTGCTTTATTTTTAATTGTGCTTTATTCGAAAATGTTCCTAGAAAGCATTATCATTATCACAGAGTCGTTAATTCATACACCATTGAAGTCCAGTACCAGAGCGATGCAAGATCTCACCTGCTTCTCCCACAAACACCTCTACAGGCGCACTGGGCGGACTCTCGCCAACAACATTAAACGCAGTCATCAGAATTTCATAGCGTCTGTACTTGCTGAGCTCTGAAACACAATTATAGAGATTTACTCTATTTGAAGGCTGAGAATGTGGTCCATGTGAAAGATAAATTGTCAGATTATTCTGAAAAGATAATTTAGAAAATATTAGGAACAAAAATCTTTAAAAGTGGAACAAAAAAAAGCACTAAATGCATTTCCATGTAGGCTTCGTCACAGCAAAACATGTCGTGTGAACAGGCTGGTGGTAGTGGTACCGGAATATGAAAAGGAGCGAGAAAAGTTTAAAAACCATTGGGCTTGTGACTTTGAGCTCTACATAGATTTCAGCTCTGGGAATATATAAGTATTCATATAATATAATATTACTTACGTGTTAATTCAAATTCCGTTAATGAAGAACTGCTCACTGTCTTAAAAGTGCTCTTAGCTGTTTGAGTAGAGAGAAAAAAAATGACATCAAAATTGCAGCAGACTGTGTAGAATGGAAAGTAGTATGACAGACAAACATAAAAACGCAGAAAAAACCTTTCAAAAAACATTTAATAAACTATAGTTGGAAGTTTGTCCTATACTTGGTGGTTGTTAGGTTTAAAACAAATTTAGTCTTTAGATTAGAAAATGTAAATTTAAATTTGGAATTTTGGCCCCAAAGGTGCAAAATCCCTTTTTTATTTGTACGGAGCTGGCAAATTTTCAAAAAATATAAATTATACATTATAAATGGAACATAACTCAAAGGTGTTTTTTTTAAATATTATTTTAATAAAAGAGTTTGTTCTTGGAAATTTTAAATACATCTCTGTTATTAGAATTGCAAGGAAATGGTAAAATCATCCACATTTGACTTTCTCATTTTCTCTAAACATTTCCTCTTACACTGCACTGTAGAGACTGTTGAAATTGACATTAAGAACAATTTTAGAAGACAATTTGACATTTTTAACGTTTTAACATTATGTAAGTGAAGAAACTACGTTATAGAAAACACCTTGACAGATGCATAATTGAGAAGAATAAATCTACGTATATAACTTTCTAAATACTCAAAAATGTACAGAGAACAGAAACCGAGTGAACTATGCGAAGGATTTAAACAATGACATAACCAGTGGAAGCTCAAACCTCTGTACTCAAGATTCATTGCTGTTTGGTTGTCCGGCGTCTTTGATTCAGCAGAGCTGTTCTGGCGTGAAAGTTCCCGATAATACACACGGAATCCTACCAGCACGCCGTTGACGGTGGCTTCCTGAGGAGGCTAGAGACAGACAAACCAGTTCATTCATCAGTAAACTGCACTTCAGCGGCTCATTTACCTATTTAACTCCAGATTACACAATATGAATATTAACTACAGTCGCCTGTCACCTTCTAATTAGCGGTTAAGAAACGAGGACGGTGAGTAATTACGAAACAATACACGCTTACAAAAAAAAAAAAACCCCATCGCACATCAACTGAAGACCAGTTGGCCGAGAGCACAGGTCAGCGACGGAGTGGTCGGGTTGTTCTCTTGTACTGTGCTCCTCATTCTTCTGTTCCATTATGGACGTGTCTATTTAGTATGTGATCAGTGTCATATGCAAAGTTAATTAAGAGAGGGTCAAAGCGGGTGGGCTGTGTGAATGTATCCGTAAGTGTGTGAACATGGAGCCAAGGCATGTGAAGGGAATGCTAAGAAGCGGGAGGCTAAAGAGTAAGACTGGGAACCCGCTCGCCAAACATAATTAACATCGAGAGGGCAGCGGGATGCTTGTCTGCCGCTAAACGTGACTGGACAATTTGAACTTTTGCACTTTTGAGAAATGGGAAAAGTTTCTGGGAGCTGCAGAATTTCGTTTTAGAGTGTCTGGTGAGCGTTAAAAAATGGTCTTGGTCTCCCTGAAGCCCTAATCAAAAGTATGGCAATTCAAAAGTATCAGTAGATAACTCCACATCTCCTGTTGAAAAAAAGAAAGTGTAGGCAACTTACTTCCCACTGGACAACCACAGATGTTGTGGTTGATGGTTTAACATTCAAAATTACTGGTGCCTTCTCAGGTGCTGCAAAACACACACACACACACACACACACACACACAAACAGCAAACAAAAATAATTTAATCATTAATACACTGACATACAGTAGTCATATTTTTGCATAAAAATAATTTTATCACTAAATAATCAATCCATCCATCCATTTATTTTTTATATCAACATATTCATCTCTTTATTGTTCATTCAACCAGTCATTTAATATCCTGTTATACACTCCTCTATTGTCCATCCATTCATTCATTCATTAGTCACTCTAAGCCAGACATGGGCAAACTACGGCCCGGGGGCCACATGTGGCCCGTTAAATGTTTTAATCCTCATAATTTGTTATGAGGTTTATTTTCTTTTCTTTATTAACACATTTTAATAAACAAAACCATATAAACAAAATGTGCGTAAAATAATTGTTAAAACATTTTTAACATTTCCGCAATTTTATATTTTTTATGGAGGTTAAATAAAGTTTGTGAACTGAGTTAACCACTGTATTTCCTCCATAACCCAAAATGTGTATTTTTCTCCAGCCAGGTCTGGCCCCTTTGTCAAATGTTAGAACCCAATGTGTCCCGTGAATCAAAATATTTGGCCACCCCTGGTCTAAAATCTAAGCATGAAAAAAAAATAGTGAATCATTTTTTAAAAGCATTTTACAGAAAAGGCAGAATGTAGAATTACCATCTTGCAGAGTTGTAACCGGTTCCGTTTCCTTGCTGAAGGCACTGTGTCCCACATCATTTGTGGCCATCATTCGAAATTTGTAAGAGGTGTATGGCTTTAGCCTATGAAAAAATAATTAGAATTGAAATAAACAGACAAATGTTAAAAAGCTCTGAGAATGTTCTTGCTATGAATACAGTCCATTTTAAAACACATGAATGTCTGAAGACCTCTACCTACAGCACTAAATGAGGAGCCTGCTAAACCCACAATGCTTGCTGAAGTGCGGTTCTGTGCGCTCCAGTGGACACATGATTCTTCTCTGAAAATGTTCCTACTGTGTCTTTTTTCATTTATCAGTAGTTTACAGTTAATCAAGTGTGAAAGTTTGTTTGGGCTTTTCTAACTTTGGGGGCTCATGGAAAGGAGACACAGCAGGAGATGAGTGGGCCGTCAGGGAAAGTTATGTGTGTGTGTGTGTTTGATTAGGGATTTAAAATAAGTACTTGCATCGTTCTGAATGTGTGTGTCTGTGTGTGTGTGTGTGTGTGTGTGTGTGTGTGTGTGCGCGTGTGTGTGTGTGTGTGTGTGTTTGTGCGAGTGTGTGGTTATAATTAGGCTGTTGAAGACAGGGATTGTTGGTGGCATTTCTGTTTTAATAGCTGAAGGCGTTTGCTCCACTGAGAATCAAGATGGTTTGAACACAAACAAAAGGTTGAAAACACATGGTTCATGCAATTATTAAGAAAGTGTGTGTGCTCAACAAAGAGACTGGAAAAATATGAGAAAATAAACAATAGAAATTGTTTTGAAAATATCTCTACAAGACCAAGAAATCGTAACACTTACTGCACTAATATTTTCCCAATATAGCGTTTCTGAAATGCTCAGGAGTAACAACTGACTCTGATTCAGCTGACGATTCAATCGGGATTGAATTGGTCATGCAGGAAGAGCAGGAAATTGAAATCGGAATGATGGGAAAAGTAACTCACTAAGTTGAAATTCAGATGAATTGACACAAGCATGGATTTTAATTGGACTAACCCAAACACGAGAAAACGTGATTTAGTAATGGATGTAAAATACTTTTAATGGATTTGGCTTGATTTACACTTTGAGAAATGTTGTTACTGGGAATTTTAAGATGCAAATTTAAATCAAGTCATGGATTAAGAGAACAAAATGTAATGCAACTGTTCCAAGAGTGGAACCGTTTTTGTTTGATTGAGATACTTGTCCATCAAACTGTGACACATCTTAAAGACTCCATAAACAAATTCATAGTTCGGATAAAAATATAGAATTTAGGAATAGATTGAGTAGATTATACATGTATGTGTTAAATGTATTGGTTTAGACAAATTTAGCAGTTACACAGTAAATGCGGCTTTTAATCATTTAGCATAAATTCAATAATTTTCACAGTGTATTTATTCCACAGTTTTGAATATTAACTAAAAACAAACCTAAGGGCATTTCAACAAAGACTAATTTAGGCTGTGAGTAATCGAGTATTATTGAGTTCAGCATCAACCCCTGGATTACTTTACAAAACAGGAGGGTGTATATAGCGTTCCGCTTAATGCGTGTGGACATTTCAAGATGTAAATGAATAAGACAGCATGAATCACAGCCGTGAGGATGAGAGGAAGAGGCAGGTGAAAGAATATACGGCAGCGATGCAGTGCTGAGGGATGAAGGGAACGCAGGTTAGTTATCGGGCAGAGCTGAATGGACGCGTGATTAGATATCAGGCCACCCGATGGTCAGCTTGATTATGATTGCCGTCTGCAGCCTCTGTCACACTTTCTGTTTTTCTGTTGCTCTGCCACTCATTTCCTTCCCAGGATGTCTTATCTGTGTCACTGCATTTGCATGTTCTAAAACATCTTTCATCAGAGTTTAATTGAATCTGATTCAATGATCTGATTTAGTGCAATCAGGGTCGTGTAAAAACTGCCCTTTCCATTACACTTCTTAATATTAAGACTGTGAGGGCATTTGTGATTTATTAGGGTTGTGGCCTGATAACGCATACGCCTATTTTATTTGCACACATTCAGCCTTTCAGATGCTTTTTGGTCAGACAGGAAGTTCAATTTCAGAATAAAATGTGGTAATAAATGTAAATATTAAACTCTGCATTGCTTAGTCTCTTATTATATCAGCAAAAACGGCTGCTCAAGCATAATAAAGCAAATATGTGAGGCTTTAGGCATGTCATGAATAGCTCGGGTTAATGTCAAAATGCACGTCATTCCAAAAAAAGAACTCGTCTCTTGATCTCTGTTGTATTTAAACAAAGCAAAAAAAAAAAAAAAAAAAAAAAAGATTTAGTATATATTATGTAATATATGTAGAATAAACAAACACACACACACACACAGGCATGCACACACACACACACTTTTTGACAAACTGTACAAAAAAAAACTGTATAAAACTGTGCTGTATTAAAAGTATTTTAAAAGTGCTTTTAAACAGAGCAGACATAATTAACAGCTTTTGTAGTTAATGTTACCTAGTTAGATTTCTTTGTCATCTCTTGCCAAAGGACTTTTGTGTTTTGTCTATTGTCATCCACCAATCTTTTAATGAAAGAATAAACAAATTTATATATACGGAATTCAAGTCATATGCTGTTTTGGTGGATGCACGTTTATTCTTTTTGGTTACTAAACTTGTGTTATTTCAAGGGCAACTTGGCTTCATTTTTCTCCCTTTGTTTGCATACTTAAAATACAAACCTATAATGACCCCAAGCACAACACGTATTTCAATGCTTACAGTCTGTCAGTGCTGAAGGATTATGCTATAAATAGTAAATGTTCTTGAACCAGGCATTGCCTGCAAAGGCAGTTATGACTGGAGAGAGAAATGTGCAATACCTCTCCACCTCCCATGAGGAGTTATTATGACCAATGGAGGATGTGTGGTTCTTCCAAACACCGTCCGGTAGCTCCAGCGTCTGCAGGGTGAAGTAGCGCACAGGGGAAGAGCCGTCACCAGCTGTCATCCAATGAACTCGCAGCTTGTGGGACTCCACCCCTTTCTGAGGCACCATCAGTCGGCGAGGAGGCTGAGGACGCTCTGTGCGAGAGTGGTAATGAGTCACTGCTGGGCATATGCATGTGTCAAAGTCCTGGCTCGGGACTCATTTTCAACTCGCGTTTCAATGTAGTCAGCTCCGAAGGGCCACATACTGTTTTGACAGTGATCTTCATCAGCTTTTTTACAGACATAACGACTGACCGACTCTCTAATACATGAGACTTTCGGTAAATGTCAATGGTTCCTTACTGGCGAATGCTGCCACTTGCTTGACTGTGAAACATACCTCGCTTCTCTGTAGTTACGACGATAGCCTCTTCTGCTGGTCCCCAGCCCCGCTGAGTCCGCGCTGCGATTTGGAACACGTACGCCGATTCAGGGATGAGTCCAGTCACGGTGAACTGCCGGGTGTTGGAGCCCACCTCCACTGTGCTGTATTTGTTGGGGTCATTAATATCCAAGCGGTATGAGATCTGATAACCTAGAAGACAAAGATGATATTATTATCCAACCCAGGTTTGTGCATATATCTGACAACACTTTTCATATTTGGAAGACTTGCATTACTGTTACAAACGGCAAGTCTATTAACAACTTTATATTTGAATGGGAATTTACACTGTCACTCATTTAAGTTTCTACGAGACTGGGGAACAAAAAAGACATTGTGATTGTTCTAACCGCATGATCTACTGTAGCAACTACAGAAAGCAGAGGCAACAAGAATACATACAGATGTTAAATGACACTTGGTAAATGTTTCAACAAACAATTAAATATTACAGAACAAATTTTGGTAAAAAGAAAAAACAAAAAAAACGTACTACGGCAAAATTCAAAGTTAATCTATAATAAAGATGGAAGGAGACAGAACAAACTCCATTTGTTGAACTTAAAAGAGAATGATGGTTTGATAGAATAAGTAGGATGAATCAAAAAGAAAATAAACATTTCAAGATGACAAATGATGGATAGATGGATGGATGAATGAATAGATGGAAGGAACCACAAGACTATTAATACGATCGACGAATAAGATCTTTAAAGAGTGGATAGTGGATAGATAAAAGGACAGAAGGATGGATTAATAGATAGAATGAAGCACAAAAACATGACAAATTAAAGACGATGGATGATGATCAGATAGATAGATAGATAGATAGACAGATAAGATAGACGTGTAAAGATTGATGGATTAAAAGAAAGAACCACACAGTTATTCTTAAAAAGATTTATGGATAGAAAATAATGGACAGATCATCGAAGAGAAAAATTAAAGAGTAAAGTAAAATACATCTAAAATTAAATCTATAAAGAGGATGGTTGAATGGAATGATGAATGGATAGTCCAAAGAAACACTCAAGTCAATGTAAAATATAATGAATGGACGAACAAATAAATGACAAATGTAAAATCAGATAGAGAATGGAAACACGGATGGATGATGGAACTAAAACATAAAACACTCGAAACCGGCAGTTTGGGAATTCTTTGGGATGGCATTATTACAGTAGAATTCTGAAACACATGAGCGGACGCATTCGCAAGCTAAATATCTAAGGTCATTACGCGAGTGTGCGACAGCAGCCTTCCTTCGCAGCAGTTAATAATCCTTTCTAACGGTGGACACGGCTCATTTCATTTTAATGCAATTGCTCGGACCAAAGTGTCCCGTGAACGATTTCCATAGCACGCTTTAACCTGGAAACGTTTACTGCTGTTGAAAGGGCGTCTGTGACATGAGCTGGTGGAGAGATGGAGTGTTAAGTGCCCTGTAAACGGTGGAATCTACGGAACGGCCATGAGAGGTTTTTTATCTCCGTCACATGGGGCGTTGGGTGTTAGCTGCTCCGTTTGGAGGATTAGCGCAGAACTACAGAGCCAAAGCTTCTTTAATTCAATGACTTTTTCCCTGCCTTGTCTTTTAGATTCCTTTTCTCCTTTCCTCTTTTCTTTCTTTCTCTTTCCTCTTGCACAGCTTGCTAAGATCCTTCTTTATTAGGAGGCTATTGCTAACCCGACTCAAAAAGCCCGGAGGGGCCTATGCAAAATCCTATGCTTTTCCCGCTTGTTCCTGATCCCCCTTTTGATGGTTTCTTTCCTTTTTATGCGTGTTACGCCAGGGGCAGAAATCAACTCGAGCACTCTTTTTCTTTTTTTCTTTTGCTTTCCAGAGTAACTTTAGCGCTGGAAATTGCCAAAAGACAGCAAAGGATTAAAAAAAAAAACATCCAGATATAAAATGCTCAGACTTTGTATTTTTTTTTCTCCGATATATCACAGAAGAGCTGTGACCCGTGCCCGGTGGTTGGCTAGTCATTTTTTAATGTCTGGGCTGCTGTGGTAAAGGCAGTAAGCCGTGTAATTGGTCGGATCGTCGCCCTCTCAGTCAGGCACATTTTATTTGCTCGGCCTGTTACCACAGCAATCACTGATCCCTATAGCCACAGGATGTATTAACGTAGACACTCGGCAATATGAGAGAAATATTGGGATAAAAACCCCACTGAACACAATCGTGGCCATACACATTTTATTCACATCCTTACATATCAAGACTCGAGATTCCACATCATACAATACAAGGTAAGCAAATACACTCTGAAACACACAAACATGGAGACAAGCAAGCACTTAAAACTTTTACTTTTTTAAGATTTAGTTTTTTTTTTGTAACTTAATGTAGCATTAAATTGTATTTACTTTAACAGGAAAATATTATTGAGGTTGTTAATGAATGCCAGTTCAAAAATATAAGTTTAAACAAAAATATAACTTTTACTCTCGACTACTTTTTTGAGTGAGTGTATGTACTCTTTACTCCATTACATTTGAATGGACACTTACCTGTTACATTGTCATTGTATGCGCAACAAGTCGGCATCTTATACCGTGGTTAATTTCTTAGGTAGACAAGGCAATATTGCCATCTGCAGGGTGTTGAAGGTACAGGATGCTATTTATGAGCTAAATCACGTAAATTAGCTGTTTTTGCACATTTGAGTTTGACTGAGACTGACTTTTCAGATTATATTGATATATACTGCTGATGTCATAATGATGCAAATATAGTTATTCAATATTTAATTATTGTGTAATTTTAATTCTAATTTTATGTAATTTAAATTTTAATTCATATAATTTTAAATATTATGTAATATATTATTCTTCATTTTATTTTTGTTGTAACATCAGGAATTGAACTCTGAACTAGTGAGTCATACTGGAATTGTCTAAATGGTACTCTACTGTGCAGCTTGAGGAGCAGAACTCTAATTACTTACATTCTCAAAAATAAAAAAACATGTCCATGAAGCCTCTGTGCTCTACATTTGTAGAAGTGGATCAATAAAATGAAAACAAATTATGTGTACAAATATACTGTATATATATATAATATAATAGTGTATAAGACTATAATAGTATTAATGACTATAATAGTGTATAAGACTGAAAGGCTTTCTGAAGTTGGTGAGCAGAGACTGAGGTTCATTCAGAGTGTAGAAGCCTCACCAGTTTAGAACCTCTTTGACTGCTGTTAAAGAAAATCAAAAGAGAAGAATGAAATGCTCCTCAAAAAGTCACATTATCGATGTGAATCATCACATATGAAATACATTACAAAGACCTGAGTGGATAAAATGAGCACTGGAACCGTTCTGGGCTCTGATTGAAGATCTTTGGTTTATTTCACTCAATCCAGAGGAACGATTGATCCAATCAAGCGAAAGCTTGATCTGTGAGTGTGCGAGTAGAAACCAGACAGAAGGCAAGAGATCATCCGAGGTAAAGAGGCTTCTCGTTTTATCACTATTAAGAGATTATATGATCCATTATGAGTGGTTGAGTGTCCATAATCCAGTCATCTATAGTGGTGTTTCCACATCAGTGTGGCCTGTAATTGTGATTTGTAATGTCAAAATCTAGGCTGTTCAATCTCAATACATGACAGAAGTGCCAATACACTAGAGCAGGGGTCGGGAACCTTTTTGGCTGAGAGAGCCATAAACACGGCATATTGGTAAAAATGAAGTCCAAAAAAGCCATACCTGTTTAAAACGAAATACAAATCTATGCATATTTGTAAAACCAATAATTGCAGGACAACAAGTCTTTCAACTCACTGTGATAACTTTGTTTGATATTCTGTTATTATACGTAAAATGTCTTAATACTTGTGTGGCTTGTTTTCAACTATTAATTCTGACAAAAACAAACGTGAAGACCAGAAACACGGCGCACACATCCAGCGGTTGTTTCAGGCCCCCCGCACTGGCATGAGTATTATTCTTCTGACGCACATTAAAGCCTTAACAAAAATTAAAATGGCTTAAAATAAACTCAGACATACACAAATATATGTATCCAATAAATCCAACACAAATAAAAGAAATTAAATATCAGGAGGGCATCCACTTTTTACTTATTCTACCCCACATTAAGCGATCGCTGGACTCATCCCACACAACACGCGGCTTGGAAAACAACTGCAAAAGAAATACGTCTAGCAAACGTCACTCTCTCTCACGCACAAACCCCGGTGTTTGTACGCAGGCACCGCGCGCGCACGCTGCTACACTATCTGAAACGCAACGGGAAAAACGTTTTGATAGTTGAGAATGCAAGCGTAAAAAAAACAAAACAAAAACGCTTAGAATTCTTTTCGTTTTTATTAATTTACATTTGATATTTTTGAAACCTGATTCCATACAAAAGCTGAACTCTCTCCACAAAGGTAAATTACTCCATTCGGTTAAATAGCTATTGTCTTGGTTTCCGTTTCCGCCTTCGCTAGCGAACTACTGAATATTAAACAGAAAGGCAGGGAAGTTTACGTCCTGACGTCACGACAACGTTAAGCATTATCCAATAGAAACATGGTGTTGTCCAGAGGACAGCTATGATTGGCTCCAACGCCCGCCACCAGGAAATGAATGGGATTGAAATACCGGAGAACGTTTTACATTTATGTATTTTTAAAGCTTTGTCTAAGAGCCATATGCAGCCACCAAAAGAGCCATATATGACTCGCGAGACATAGGTTCCCGACCCCTGATCTAGAGAATATGAATAAATATAGCTGCAAGAAGCAATATGGGGGTTCAGCTTGGTGGTTGGTAGCTTTAAAACACTCCAGATATTGTGTGTAGAAAATAATATTTAGAAGTTTGGCCTCAAAGGAACGTAACCCCTTTTGTATTTTTTAAAAGCTGGAGGATTTTAAATAAATCTAAAATCCAAAAGTATATATGAATTTTAGCACAAATTATTTAATTAATAGCACAATTATTATTATTTTGCATCAAATGGATGATTGTTTAAATCCGCCAATATATCGTATTGTATTTCTATTATTATATTATACCATTACAGTAATCCCTCGCTACTTTGTGGTTTGACTATCACGGATTCACTGTTCCGTGAATATTTTTTCTTTATTACATATATTCGTGGATTCGTGGAAGAAATTGCCAATGAACTGAATATTTGTCCTCAAACTTTTGAACGGTAGTGTTTGTCACATGCATACATACAATTTCTTGTTTTTTATACTGTATAGCTATTTACAGGTTGGAACTGATAAGGAAAACTGAAAAAAGGTGAAAGAAACAGAAAAAAAGTGTACAAGCCACTTTAGTTACAAAAGTACTGAGAAGAGAGAAAGGTGAAGGTCATGGAAATGAAGATGTTCAGGTTCACTTGACAGATTTTAAAGCGAGACACATTGCAGGCTCTGGACTAGTCGGCTATTTATGGGACATGGTCGGCCAGGCAAGATCAAGCTATTTGGTCAAGTGCAATGAAGATAGAGTGGTGACATAGTAGACAAATGTTGGAGTTGAAGTTGTAAGGCAGAAATTAGGAGGAAGGCCAAAGACAAAATGTATGGATGTATTGAAAATAGACAAAACATGTCGAATGTGAATTTTGGAGGCAGAGGAACCCGGCCGCTGTGCTTAATGATGAGTCTCAAAAACTTCCAAACCTGCGAAAAGTTTGTGACAAGTGTGAAGATTTAAAAAGAACTATGCTACTCAGCTTCCTACAGCTAACCAGTCTCCTCCAAAACCATTTGGAGCATTTTATCGTAATCGTTGGACCATACAGAATCAATTTTTTTTTGTTACTGTGGAAAAAGATTAGGAAATAGACTAATAGTAAATAGATGACTTAAAATACAAAGAGCTTAATAGTCCGAAAAATATGGTATATGCATTAAAAACTACATGAGACGTCATTATATTGGCAAGCCATTCTACAATTGCTCAGCCCAATGTAAGAAACATTGTAAGAAAGTCTCCCACTTACCCATAATAACACCGTTGGGTTGTGAGGGTGGCTGCCAGACAACCCTGACGGATGTAAGACGCACTTCTGGAAACACCAACCTGACAGGCGGACCAGGAACTGAGGAGAGGGAAGGGTAGACAGCGTGGATCAGCTGAACAAGGTCTTTGAAATAGATTACAGCACTGGAGCTATGAGAGTTCTTGTAAGAAACCAAAATATTATTTCAGGCTTTTGGAGCGTGTGTTTGTGAACCCAAGCTCTTATCTTAGCAACAATAAATATGAGGTTTTAATCGTGTGATGCACATTCCCACTGATGAGTCTCCGTGTCAACTTGAATCCATAAGCTCTATGGTGTGCAAGCGTGCGTGTGTGTGTGTGTGTGTGTGTGTGTGTGTGTGTGTGTGTGTGTGTGTGTGTGTGTGTGAGAGAGAGAGAGAGAGAGA
>SOMO01000029.1:751146-767144 GCA_028128575.1 Paedocypris carbunculus | reverse complement strand
TCAATAATTAATTATGTTATTTCATTTTTCCCCTCTTTCTACAGAGTAAGCATTTTATCAATTACTTTTCCTCCTACAGTGTACAAAGTAAAGACCATTTCAGCAATTTCAGGATCTTGCATCATGTCGCTTTATAACGCCCAAGCAGAAAAATTGAGAAAGTATTTTTAAAAAGGAACACTACTCAAAGAGTTTTCAATAGCTTCAGACAGTTTTTAGACGTGTGCAGCATAATGCGAGCTGCTCGGTCAAACTAACAGAATCAAAGAGGAACCATAGCACTTATGAATACAAAATCTGTCACTGTCTTAAAAAAAAGAAAATTGTCTTAAAAAAAAGAATTTACATTCAAAGTTTCTGACACATCTTTAAAATATTGCTACACTGGGGATATTTTTATGGTTTCCAAAAAGTGTAGCAAATTTCAGCCAGAGGAAGTGGTGGAAGATGACTCGGATTGTCAATGGCTTCAGATGAACACGGTCTGTGTAGGGTTTTAAAGTTCACTTTTCTATAGTTATCACACCTTATATCCCAAGATGTGTCCATTCTTCTGGCGCTCAGGAACGGAGCCCCATGTCACCAGGATACTTGTGGAGCTCATGGCTTCGGTACTCACATTTCCTGGTGACCCAGAAGGAACTAAAGAGAACGCAACAACGCAACATCTATAATTCATCTCTTAATATTCATGCTATATCATGCAAATAATTTCGTAAGATGCTTGTCCACTTGTGTATGAGGCTTCTGTTGTTTTTGAAATCATTGTTTTTGATCATCAGAAAAGCAAATCTTGAAAAAAAGAACCAAACAAAACACATTTTTCAAAAGGTCTTTTACCTGATTCTCTTGTCTTGCCCAGAACTGGACTGCTCCATGGCCCAAATCCAATGCTGTTGAAGGCCTGAATGCTCAGCTCATATTCCGTCCACTCATCCAATCCATCAACTGTCGTTTCCCTAGTCAGGTGCTCAGGGACCGTCTCAATCCGGTGTGGTCCAAGGCGGTCCGCTCTCTGAACACGCACATGGTAACCCACACTTTCAGGATTACTGTTATAAGCTTCCAATGGAAGGGGCTAGAAGAAGATAAAGAGAGAAAAAGATTGGGTCTTTTGAGAGCTTGTCAGAAGCTACAATCAGAATTTGATCTGCAAACCCCCAAAGAAATAAAATAGACTTTAAATCCTAAAATGGTTAAGCATTCAAAGATATAATCGTTGCAGTGCCGACAAGACCCTTTCTGCAGTGACCTACATGTCCCAAACTCATATTTTAGTGTTTGTTCCTAGAAATTACTTTCATTCATTCAAAAAATAATTATTTTCAGAGTTTATCTAGGCTACACTTCTTCATTTACATGTATGAAAACATTTCATTTTTTGTCCATGATTTCAGCTTTTCCTGGCCGTCCAATTAGAATCATCAGAGCTGTTCAGAGTAGCAACTTTCAAATCCCAAATGCTACAGCACTTTAAACAAGCTGCTAATTTATTTTCTAACCAATCAGAATCCAATCTGGATTTAGGTAGTTTATCAGCACTTATTAATTGTGTGATTGGTTGGTCAGTGATACGTGTATTTAAACAATTTATAAATTGTAGACCACGAATGTATGCACGGCAATGATTGAACATTATTATTCATAAGTTTAATAGGTTTAGTTCCGAAATGTCTTTATCGTCTTCTACAGATTAATACCACCAGCTTGGTTTTGATGGTTCTGGAGGTCTTTTATATTTCAAAAGCACCATGTCCTGCACATAAATGGACTGTCCGTCCATCCATCCATCCATCTTCTACAAATGTATCCATATCTGGGTTACATCTCAGCAACTCTGTGCCTGTAATGGGATTGGTGGCACTTGGACAGGCCAAAAATAAAATAACAGTTTTATCCTGTTGCCAAGCGAGTAAACATCTATACAGCTGTATGTGTGCACGCAAGTTCATCCAAATGATGGTCTGGATGAATGGAGACAGGCGTCACCGGCATCAAATTAAGTGCACCGAACAGAAAGAAGGTTCCCTAATCTCCTCATAAACATAAATTAAATGGCATTAAAAATTGGCTGTAACACAACTCATTCCCTTCCCTGCCTCAGCCGCAGGTTCCACACTGGCACACAGAGATATATTCCGACGTCGAGTGCCAAGACTTGGCACATGGTTAGTTGTCAGGTCTTTCATTTCCTTTTAAACTTTGTGATATTTATTATTTTGATGTTTGCTTTGTTTTTGTCTTTTGTTAAAATGTGAAATTCAGTCAAATTCTTCGTTATTTTGATGGATCCTGTGCGCTGTCAAAAAACAATTTAAAGTTTAGCGGTTTTTGCTCTTCCAACGTTTAAATTCTTCTAAAGCACACCAAATCACCATAGCGACAGGAAATAAAATGCATCTGGGAAGAGAAATTCTCCTCATTATAGACATTAACAGAGGACACTCGGTTACTTGGTAAACGACATGTGAGCCGTAAAAATGTCACTTTTTGTTCAGTGGCGACTATGTGCAAGTTTTAGTATGTATAAAAAATGACTGCCCATAAAGCAGGGTTAGACGTCACATTTCTTTTTCATTATTTGCATTGAGTAATGCATTAAGCTTGGTTTTATTCTAAGGTGGTGTTTAGCACTCGCATTCAACAACTGTATAACTAAAAAATTCAAACCCCATCTTACAAAACAACAGCTTTTACGTTCAGCCTCTACAACTCAAATTCTTCGATCACTCCTCAGCCTCTGAAAAGGTGAAAAAAGGGAGACGACGAAGAAGAAAATAGCAGCAATTACATCAGATGCTGACAGACACTATGGCTGGTGAAGGGAGGGAAAAATAAGCCGTCAATCTTTCTAAATTTCTATGAATAAATACGTTGCTGTGTGTATATTTCTATATTATTTTTTCAATTTTTATGATCTTGTTGCAAAATATGTACCCTATATTACTACATGTAAACATGAATACAGTATACCTGAAAAAAATTATTATGCACCTACAGCATACATTTAAACACAAATGCACAATTTTTAAAACCAATTATTCTAATTTTCTTGTTTGTTTGTATATTTTTTGTATGTGCAATTGTGGATTTATTAATTGTTCATGAATTGTATCACGTAAAAATAATGTTAGTATTACAAAATGTGTTAATTTACATAGCTTTTAGAGGTTTGTCAAAATATTCTTAAAGTTTTACAATTGTTAGGCTTGAGCGATGTTTGGGTGATCGATTTATGGAACATCAGGTTGGCATAAAGCCTGGCACAACAAAATGCACTTAAAGTGCATGAAGAGCTGATTAAGATGTGGTTGAGGCTTGTCTCTCTTTTTTATTATTTTTATGGTTTATTTTGTCAAATTTTCTGAACTGAGTTTTAACATTCCATCCACTCATAATGCTACTTTTCACTGTGTGGTTTTGAGGGCTGCTTTCTTTGTCTTTATTTGCATGGAATACACACAAACAAAAAAGTAGAAAAAGTGGCCTTTCTGTGAACTTCAGTGTACCAGTTTGGGGATTACATGTGTGTGAGATTCTTTACCTCCCAGCGAACCCTCAGGCTGGTCTCACTGGTTGAAAACACTGAAAGCCCTGTTGGTGCCACATCGGGACTAGCCTGCAGAGTCTGGATCATCCGAGAAGGCTCACTGAAAGGACTCGAACCCACAATGTTCACCTGCTTCATTCTGAATCTGAAATAAAAAAGTACAATTAGATACAGTTCCACCTAAACCCTGAGATCTTACTGTTTGTGCGGCGAGAGGACATGGGCATTCCAGAAGGGATTTAAGATCTCAGCAGTGTCTGATCATGTGTAATCCCTCTTTGACAAGATAGTGTACTGAAGGTGTACTTTTGTTTTGGTGTTGTACTGAAGAAAATCACAAGAAAGCTAAAAACATATACAAGAGGAGGACCCGGAAAACCGAAAGTTCTTGCAGTATGTCATTAACTGAAGTAGATTCTTTTTTTTACAGAAATGGTTGCAGATGATGCCTTTCTTTTCAACCAGGTTGAAGAGTAATAAAGACTCACCTGTATTTTGTGAAAGGGCTGAGATTAGGAATCTCCATATTATCAGAGGTCGGGGGGTTATTTATCGCGTATAAAACTTTCCACTCCTCTTCTTCATCCACCTGTGAACAGAGAACAAAAATCTTTATATGAAACAACAAACACAGTATTACGCTGTGAAGATTAATCACATCAAACTATAATTGTAACCAGTTTCCCTGTCTTTTTATAATTCCATTTATTTTAATTCTTTTTAATACTTAAAAGCACACGACTAATTATACCTCATTAAACATTTATTAGTAGGATTTTAAGAATCAGTTGACTGCTAAATAGAAATACATTTGATGAACATTGATGAACAGAGCTAAATATTGACTTCCTCAATTTGCCAACGCTTCCTTCTCACTGCTGTCATCACACCGCCTTCTTTGACTTTCACCTCAAAGTCCAGTTCTTTGTGAATACCCTCTACGTATGTTAGATTGTTAGTTAGATTTTTTACTGAAGCTTAATTAATGATTTAAAGAATGTAGTTATTATAAAGTGCTTCCCATGTTTTCTCATAGACTTTAGAATAAAATAATTCATTGAGGAATTACTTAAAGCAAACAGTTAGGAGATAGTTCTCAAAACCTTTTGCCATAAGAATGTAAAATATGAATATGTGGAAAAACAAATTACTCACAAAATGAATATAATTTTAACTAAATAATTATAATTATGTAAAAAAAACAATTCTAAGAACACAAATACTGTGCGAATACTATATATATTTTAACAATGGATCAAAACACACACACACACGCCTGTTTTACACACCGTGTTACAGACTTGCACAATCTGACATCTAGAAACATCTCTAAATAATAAAAGGTTTCCTATTAACACAGTGTCTCCATAGCGGGAGATTGTCCGGGAACACATTGTGCCATTTTGCTCTAATAGTGTAAAGGTACAAGATTACGAAGAGAAACGCCACTGGCAAAGGCAAACAACATACAGCTGTGAAGAAGTCATCTGTAAAAACCTCCCCTACACAAGCTGATTTCTAACCCATAGACTTAGGACCCCATTAGTGCCACCTCAGTACCTCTAATCTTCTATTTTCCCTCCGCTCATCCCTCCTTCTGACTCCCACCGTCCTGCTTCCCCCCGATTAAACGGTATTAAAAAGAGAAGAAAAAAAAAACATCTGGAAAAAGGGAGGGTCTCATTAGGAGCCGTTTTTCTCTTCATGCTACACAAACCTGGACGCCATTCAAGAGAGGCTTAAAACACACACACAAACACACACACACACACACACACACCTAAAAGCGGAACGACATGGTGCGTGACATCTCCTTAGCCTCTTTGTACTATGTCAAATACAGAGTACAACTTTGCATGTGTGCACTTTCTCTGGGGAGAAAATGTTTTAGAGAAGAAGCAAGCCTGTTTTTACTCTGGAGATGAAGTACCTGCCAGACAACGCCATCTTCAGTGAAGCACAACTTCAGACAAGGGCAACAAACACCCCCACCACACACACTCACACACACACGCACAGACACACATACTAATAGTCTACAGTCAAGTCATTGATAAAACATCCAGGATGGAGGTGATATTGCTTAAGTTACAGTATTAACAAACTTTATTAGTAGTAGTAAAGCATTGTGTATTTTGATTTTTCTGTTTTGAACTTCTAAAACAATGTAATCAAAATATTATGAGTCTGCCATTTATGATTCATCCATAAGTGCCCTGTCTTTAACATGAAAGTTCTAAAAAGCTGTACACATTGTTTAATATTAAAAAAATATATAAATTAAGCTAAATTAGTTCAGATATCTTATTTTCCAAGACATATCACAATGTGTTTGTAATTGTTTCATCAGATTGTCTTGCAGCAACAGCATCAGTTAAGCTTATAGTAATTTAAGAATCAGAATATTTGCTGAGAGAAAAATGTATTTTTCTGAAGTGTTTCTGAAGACAAAACATTGTAATGTTTCAAAAATGGTTGTGAATTCCATGGTGCCTTTCTCAAGATCAACTCTCGATCAACTCTCGCACACTGAGCTGGTTAACGATCTGGTAGAGATTCACTCTCAGACTCAGCTGCTTCTGACTGATAAACAGAAAAGGCGGTTTAGAAAATTAATAAATGAAAGTGGTACTAACAAAAAAAGTCAATTTTAAGAGAATTAAACAAAGGTATGATCAGATGGAATATGGAATGTTCCTTGATGTCATGATCAATCACTTCTTCTCAAAATGAAAGTCAAAAAGTGGCAAGCCTTACACGTTAATGGACAAAACATCATTTATAATGCAATCCATCCAATCACATTGTTACACCGTGCTTTCCCAAACTCTTTTATTGTCATGTCTTCAGCCTTGAGTCTAGACTTGATATTAACCATCAGTCAGAGTGATTCTGTCCTCTCAAGCAACTCCACGGTTCCTTAAAACTCTCAAATCTGTAGAAATTTTAATTTTCTAATAATGTAAAACCAATGAACACTTTCATTATAATCAGTGATGAGTAGCGATTGCTATTACACAACACAAATTTAATTGAATTAAAATGCTTAATAAAATGTTTAACACAAAACACATGCCATGTGATATGACATACATAAGTACACACACACACACACAATTTATATATAATTTTTTGCAGTATAAAAAAAAATGTTGATAACATTAACAATATCGATGTGTAATGTTATCTGTAGCAACGTTAATGCTCCAGGTTCTCATGACTCAGAAATGAAGATGGATGGATGGTTGTTAATAACAAAACATGAAAGTATGTTTTGTAGTTAATACATATTTTAATCACTAGTTATTAATATTACTTAAGACTGCTGCACTAGTGCATTCTGGGGGAAAACATACCTGAGAAGATTTGTAAAATCCTGCTTTTAGATCGATGACAAACAATAGTGGGAAACAAATTTTTGAGACTTTTTGAGACATATTATTATTAATTATAATACATTTTTTTTTTTAATTAATTAGACACTGATTTAAATGCAGACTGGCTCTTGAAATTAACTATAAACCAAAATGTATCAATAAGAACAAAAACCAGTTGACGTGGTTTGATCCAGAAAATAATGTAAAAATGTAAAAAAAAAAAAATACACATATAAATTAGGATTGAGGAGGACTAAAACTGTTTTCCTTGTTTCTCAGATTACAATAATTGAAGGAAAAAGCAGAAAGCTGTGTTGACTAACCAGACTAATCCATCAGCAACAACTAAACACTTGTTTTAGATCTATACATTAAATGTATTATAATTGTACAACTCTACTTGTGGTATTGAAATTATGGCCACGCACCTGCCCTTCCACAATCCACTGGGAGATGGCAGTTTTGCCATCACTGCCAGGAAGGAATCTCACGGTGGCCGATCGTGGACTGATGTTGGAGATGACCAGATTGGAGGGCGCACCAGGAAGCTCTGCTCATCAACAACAACAAAAACAAATTATTGGTCGCTTCCTTGGCGTCAAACACTTGGAAATGCTCAGCTTTGTTCTGTTTGTATTTGCCTTCCTGCATCTTCATTATCCTTCAAAGAAAACTTCGATAAATGGGCCCATAACTCACTTCAGAGTCGATTAAGTTTTGTATACAGCAGTGCTCTTTGTGTTTGGGTCTATGATTAATTGGTAATTAAATGGATTGATAATGATATTTGGGTGGTTCACAGTGGCTCATTCAACAGTAGATAAAGCTCGTTCTCTCTTTGACTCCACAGCATATCAGTGGGAGATAATGAGAGTAGCTTGCCTTTTGGTCATCATCATTTATTTCATGTTCGTGTCTGCTAGCTAACACACACACACACACACACACGCACTGCATCCCCAAGAGCTTTGTACCAACTCTGTGTGATGTATTACAGTCTTACTGACTGTGTCTCGGCTTGCTGGTCTATGTGAAATCCACCCCATCACCCCACACTCTGCCCCCCGCAACATTTGGTTCAATGTGTTGCATTTCATTCCGATTTATACGCCAGTGACTATCATAGGCCCTCAAGAGAGACTTTGATGCATTAAAGTGATGCTAGTATTGAAGTGTGTGCTGTGTGTGCGTAGTGGGGACCTGGTATGTGGTGTGTGTGTGTGTGTGTCAGTGGTGGGGACCTGGTGGCAGTCCAGTGGAGATGGTGGATGAGGTGGCAGCACCGGCTCCGGCCTGAGTTACGGCCGCCACCTGCAGAGCGTATGAGGTGAGTGAAGCCAGGCCGGTTACTTTGTATTCCAGGGTGGAGTTAGACAAGGTCTGTGACACACGGGTTTCATTCTGCCCAACCTCCTCCCAACACAAGGTGTAACCTACAGCGAGATGGAAATAGAAGTAGCTTAATCATTCCAATGGATTGGTTTGGAGAACTACTTTGCTTTGGCAGATTCCCACCGGGTGGGACACGTGCAAACCAGATCGGACTTTCTCGTTGTGTTTCGTTGGCAAACAGTTGATTAAAGAAAAGTCGTACTAAATAATTTTGTTGATGCTGTTTATCAATTTGGCAGTTTAATGTTACACCATAAATATGTGTATTTATTATATGAAAGCAATTGATATATTTTTTTTATGTTGTAAAAGCTTGCTTGATTAAATTGTCTTGTGTATTATGTACATACAGTATGTGTGTACAGTATATACAAAATATGTGTGGGTTTGTGTGCGTTTTATTTGTGTATGTTCATATACAGTATGTATGATAATGGAATGTATAATGTGGAAGTATTGTGTGTATTGTTTTGATGGTTGACTTACAAACAAAATATATATTTAGAGTATTTTTAAGAATTTGATCAAATACAAATTTGTAGATATCTAACTAGGATGTCTAAAAGCTTGTTTGCTAATAATTGTTTACAAATCAGAATCCAAATCAAAATGTTGAATTTACATACTATATATAATATAAAATGTATACAATACAGTATTTCCACATTACAATTCAGGGCACTAAGACAAAAAGTTCATTATATAAATAATTAAAATGCATACATACAGTTTTACAATGTATTGCCTTCATTTTATTGCCTATCATGTACAACAGACTCCAAATAAAAAAATAATAATAAGATTGTAATTGCAGCATCTGAAGTGATTTGTAAAATTCTCCACAGTGTTGGCATTTCACCTGTAATGATGCCGTTCTTGTCTTCGGGCTCTTGCCAGCTGACTCTCAGAGACGTGTCCAAAATCTCAGTGAAGCTCAGCTGAATCACAGGGCCTGGTTCTGTGACACAAACACCAGGCTTATTTTAGTTTTATTTTTTTTCAACACAGTTCAATGTTTCTTCTATTTGTCTTCAGAATTGACAATAGCTACACAGTCAACGTCAATCATTATTTAAAAAAATACTTTGAAAACCATCTGTTTGAACTTTCTGATTTCCAATAGTGACATTTATTATTCAAAATTCCGAGCACAACGACGCTCAGCCATGATGTTTATGGACTGTATAAACCTTTAACACCATCATATGAAATGCAATAAATATTTATTTATGGATGCAAAGAAATCCTAGCAAGTAAACCAATGCAAATGGTGTTTGAATTAGATGTACTGCAGAAGGTCACCTTTAAAACTAGTAGATGTAAAAAGATTAAAATCTTTAAACAACACAGCTTTATGATTCCATTGTGTGAGGCAATGTACAACCATGAATACATAGAAGGTTTGTCATCACTCCTGCAAGCACATGTGAGAGAGAGTGGAACAAAGCTTGTTATTTATTTGGCAGTACTTCATTGATGCTTTAAAACCCATTTATGGTAAAAGATTATTCCACAATCACCTCGCCAGACCATAATAATAATCTAACAGCTTGTTGCCATGGAACTGCTGTATCGTAAATGCAAATAGGTGGAAGCAAATTATGTGTTTGCTGGTAATTACCCTCACAAGTTAACAGTCATTTAGTGGTTAATCAATCATGTGCGCACACACACCCTCCTGAACAATATATCTGACAGCCGAAACATGACAGTTGCCGAGAAAGATCCGTGTTTAAAGTGTGAAAATAAAGCCTCAATCTCATTAGATCCAACACAATGTTGCTAAAGCTTGTCCCCTGCCTGACAAGCAGACCTAATCATGGCATTGTCGACATGCTAGAATGATGGGTTAATCCATCACACAACTTCATGAAAAGTATAACTCTATTACAGTTCCATTTTAATATAAATGTTAACTGTTACTTTCCCCCCAAAAATGTTGTTTTGTTGAGCCAGTCAGTTTAGGTTCAGCTGAATGAAACACACACACACACACGCACGCACGCACACACACACACGCACGCACGCATGCACACACACACACAAACTTAGATTTTTTTTTTTTACCACCCAAATAGAAACGCAATCAAAATGAGACGAAAACACAAATTTAATATTTTATATATATATATTCGAGCAAAAAGAAAAAGCAAATGGTTTTATGTACATTATAATGTGAGTTTCCTGAGTGCCAATGTTGATGTTTGGCAATATACTGTGCCACGGTAACTCAGGTCCAGGAAGACGTACCAGTATCCAGGTATTGTAAAAGTATGGCAGATGCCCTCTCAAGACGAAGAGCCCTTGTGGCCCAACAATGGCCTATCTCTGGCCACACTAAACTGAAACACGGCCTTTCTCCCTTCAGCCTGACTCCACAGACTGCAAATTTAGGCAGGAGGTACCCTTGGCTGGCCCACACGGGCTCTCCACAAGCTAGCTGTCTGACCTTCCTGCCCCGGCCCACTTCTCTCCAAGAAGAGCAACTCTGAGAGCAAACGTACCATCAGGCATTCATGGAAGCTCCAAGCCTGGTAGGTGCAATCTTCCCTAGAGACCATTGATAACCACCCACAATTCTCACCTTTTTGGTGGTGGACCATCACACCTTGCTTACGGTGCTGATACCATAAGGGCAGTGGTAAAACAAAATGTTCTTCCAGTATTACCTACGGCCATCGTCTTCACAAGGATCTATGGCGCAGGTTTGATATCCACTCAGATCTTATTACGAACTCAAACAGGTAACACTACCAAAATGTAAGCCTGTGTGGGTGTCACTCAATTGCAGTTCTTTCCCTTCAGGTGACAATCCCTACATAAGTAGAAAAAGAAAAAAAAAGAAGAAAGTGAGTGGGTTTGTCAATATTGCTACTAGGGACCATTTTGAAATTGTGATCTCCATTTAACCATCCAGTGAAGTTACATACACACATTCAAGTGATCACACACAAACCCAGAGCAGTGGGCAGCCTTAAGACATGGCACCCAGGGGTCATGTAGTGGTCAGTGAAACCCATCAGAAGTTTAAACCCTGTCACAAACGGGTGGCAGGTACAACTCCCTACCACTGGACCATAACTGCCACCCTTTGAGAGGGTTCTCTTCCATCTCTAGACACGAGATGTCTTTCCACCCTCTCCTGCACTGCTTATCTATGGCTAAAGGCTTTTGTCAATTTCTGTGTTTTTCGAAGCTCTGCTGGTTTTTCTTTCAAACAAACACTAAACTTTTAAATGAGACATTGAGCGCTTTAGCCTCCCCAATGCTGTAATGACAATAAACTACTATCGTATCCTTTTCTAACCTAAACCAAGACCATGAACCTGACCTAACCAGAGCCTTCACTACAAATTCTTGTAAGAACTCTCATCTCTCCTACCAGTTCAGCAGGCTTTTGAGGCGGCAGCGCTACCAACTGCGCCACCATGCCGCCCACGTGATATATTCATGTGCAAATGTATTCACACAATTGACATCTCTTTAAAGGCTTTTCAGGAAACTGATGTTAGGCACGTTTTTTTTGGCCTACTTGTGATTAGAAAACAATAACCATAAAAATAAAAAAATGCTAATGCGCAATTTAGAAAATGTTGAAATTGAATTGAATTCAACACGGCTAGTTTCCAATCTAATCACACTTTTTAAAATTCTAAATAAAACAGTATATGTATGTGTTACCTGTTTGTGTGATTGAGCTATTCATGGGAAACGCACCCCTGTGGTTCAACAGCGTGGAAAATACCACATGCCGCTATCATCGGATGAAAATCACATTGTCTGTTAACAGCTGTATGTGCATTCGAGCACATATCTTTGTGTGCACACACACTGTGGGGACAATCAATGGAAAGTGCATGTGCTTTTGAATGACGGGAGTGATCCTGCTTCGGTAATTGCAGGTTAGCCAGGGCCGAGTCTCTGCGCTCACGGGGTAGTGCCGCTTGGTTGGCCAATATATACACACACCAGAAGACCAATCAATGGCGATGTAAGAAGCACAATTACATGGCAAATTGCAGTATGCAAAGTGAATGGGTCAGGTTTCTCCACTGTATTGATCGTGATGACTGAAATGTCAAACAAACCGAGCTGTTTTTGTTCAGAACGATATCCTTCTCAATGCCCAGTGGACATTATTCAACAGGAGAGCGAACTGTTAGTCGATTGTCTCCAATTAACAATGGACTGTCTGTATGTGTGCGTGGGTATCTGTAAATTGGCAATGAGCACGAAATATGCTTTAACATGTCGGGAGTCCAAGGAAAACACTAAATCCCAGAGGATGTGTTTATTGCTAATGGTTGCTCATTCAGTGTTCAATAGTTATTTAGCCTTGGGTTTTCTTATCTGACACATCCCGGTACCAGTTTTTTTTTTTTTTTTCCCAATTTTCCTAAAATGTTTTTTTTTTATTAAAAAAGTATACTCAGATGCTAATCGTTAAAATAAAAGTTGTAAACAGCTGCTTGTAAACAAGAGATTAGAGAAAAAGACCTTGAGAAAAACACTGGGGTGCTTAAATGTGTATTGTGAGTTTTATGAGCTTCATTGACGACACATTGTCAATTTAAAGGCTGACGGTACTGTTTTGCTGTTTTGGTTTGTTCAACTTTTGACAAAAAAAGAAGAAAAATACTAAGAGAACTAGGACATTTTAAGTAATTTTTTCCCCAAAAGTACAGTACTTAAATAATATAAATAATAATAATAATTCTTTTCATTTTAAGGCTCCTTTCGGACCCTCAAGGTCGCCAAGTTCACTCATAGTGAACAGTAATCTCAGGCAACAAAGTACAGTAACGGCTACTAATTTGTGTTAGTTTTATTTGGAAAATTCATACTTTCCTTGGATGACTCTAAATTGTACTCCACATGTGCTGACCTATTTGGTTCTATTATGGTTTACTCACTAATTCAGGAAAACATTTAGTTAGGTTCAAATTACTTCAAATTACTCAAAGTTCAATAAGGCAAAATACATTGTGCTGTTATCCTTTCAGTGGCAGTCTTGTAGACAACTGCTAGAGTCTGGAAAAAAAAAATAAGAACTATTTCCAAAGGAAATAGTATAATATTAAAAAGTATAATAAAAAAGTGTAATAAAATATGTGTTTTTTGTGACATCGCTTTCACTTGAAGATTGTAAATAGTACTAACTTGGGTTAGAGGGAACCTGCCAATACTGTATGTGGATCCCAGTGCAAATCCTTCAGGTTGTCAACTTTCCAACACCCAATTTCAAACATGTTCTCAAACTACTGTATCGATTGAACTGTCTATTAAGACAGGTTTTTGTGGTGATCTATCTCAGTGTGAATCAGAACACCGAAGCTGTGGAAATGTTTGAACTCTAACAATAAGGTTTCAGTAGATTCAGACTCATTGATATTCATTGGCATTCAGACTCACTGGTATTGCAGCTTACTGTAGGGAATACACCAAAGGTGGGCCGTGCATTTCACAGCGGGTCTTCAGTAGTGTACGTCTCAATCAACAATAGTTATAAACTATTAAATTTATAATCTTAACATGCAGAAAAACAGTAACGAGCGCATATATACATAATATGGTTCTCACCACTTTGAAGGCTTGTTTGAGGGTTAAAATTGTATTATAGGGCCGAGGTCACATTTCAGTTTTGTGTGTGTGTGTGTGTGTGTGTGTCTTTCCTGATTTGTCTGGCTTTCGAAAGGTTTTCCAAAAGGTTTCCACCAGGTGTCGCATTACTGACTGTGACCTTTCTCAGAGTGAGCGTGTTTGTCAGTGTATGTCGGTACTCACTGTCAGCATGCGTCTGGATGAGCTGTTGTGTGCTGGCAGGTCCGTCGCCTGGCGTGGTGAAACACAGCACTGCCGTTTCATACCATGTAAACTTTTTTAAATTGCTAACATAACCATAGTGACGTGAACCATGGAACTCTGGGGCAATAGTCATTGTAGTGATGCACTCAAGGCAATTTTCTGGCCAAACTAGAAGCTGGGAGAAAACACATGAGCATGGCATTACAATTGTATTTTGTTATTTCATTGAACTGGCTTAAAACGCAATCAAATTAATTCTGCAATGATTTCTCTTACCTTGTAACCCTGATTGATACCATTGATGAACTGCTGAGGTGGCGGTGTCCAGGTGAATTTAATGGTGGTGGAGTTTAGTGCAACAGCTTCCACGTCCTGAGGGGGCGCTGTGGGCACTGCACAAAAAAACAACATTCGTCACAATTTGTAATTTGAAGGAGTGGCAAAAAACCAATGTAAAACATAATTTCTAGCTTGCAAATCAGATGGCAAATTTAAAAGTGAGTGAATATATTACAGATAGACGNACGTAAAACTAGATAGACAAGTTTAAGCAGCCTGTGAGGAACAACACATTTTATCAATAGCTGTCCACTATTTTAGACTAGCCTCATTTTAAAATTGAAAACTGATTCAACTATTAAAATCTACACTTTGAACTCAACAACTGTTTAGCAATGGTTAAAAAACAATCCTTCTGGTTTTGCACACTAAACCAAAGCGCTCATAATTATTGCACCTCCTCAATCTTCTATTCACCTCCTCGATCCTCTTTTCCAAAGCTCTTCGACATCAGCTCTGATAAACACATATCTATGGGTTTTTGAGGCTCCATTAAGTTGCTTTACTGCCAACTTCCTTTAGCCTAGCGGAACACTGCAGACCTGACCGTAGCGGAGAGCTTAATATTTCCATAAAGACTCTGTGCCGCTTATACTTAATGTGCTTGAGATGGCTCCTTTAAGGTCAGGCCTAGCAAGTCGAGTACAGATTAGACATTTCTCAATTGGATTGGGCATCCAGATTCGTCCTGCTGCCCTTTTCACTTCATACACAATCGCACAAGGTTACGCTATTCTTTAAGAAAACCTGAAAGCGGACGGAACTGAAAAAACGGTCAGCATCCACCCATTCAGCACAATCTCGGCGGACTTTTTAATGCAAACACTGGGTCTCCATTAATCTCAGCAGGAGTATCATTACATTGACATAAAATATGAATAATCACGGCTCATGGCTCTCCGAACTCCCCCACGCTCCCTTGCGCACACAAATTCACGCACATAAAGCAAATTAAATTAATTAATGAGCTACGGTCACTGTTTGCCCAGAGTCTATAAATTTACTCCTCTACGAAACACTCTTTCAGATGGGCGATCTGCGCGCTAATGGATTTTACGGTTCCCATGGTAACTCTAGATCCTTCGCGATATCGCTGGATTAATAAGAAAAGAGGCTCTTTTTGACACAGACACACTCGCTGAAAGATGCAGCAAATCAAGAGGTTGTGATGCTTGATAAGACTTCTTTGAAACGGCGTTCCATCTGAGATGACATTGTTTGTGTGAGTGTATGTGTGTGTGTGTGTGAGCGTGATTGTCTAACCCCCTTGCAGTGTGTATTCAGTCACAGACTGGCTGAAAGCCCCCAGGCCTGCTCCAGTGTAGGCGGCCACTTGGATCTCATACTGCGTCCAGATGATGAGCTCTCCAATCAGACAGTAATTAATCTCTGCACTGGTGATGTTCTTCTGCTGGAACTCGCCGGGCAGACCTGCCAATCTATACCTGAGTGGGAGGGAAAGAGGATTTTTGTCTTTAATGAATAGACTTCAATTCTGGATATTTTTGCCCATCTTGTGTTATTGTTTTTGTTGT
>SOMO01000029.1:712617-729870 GCA_028128575.1 Paedocypris carbunculus | reverse complement strand
AAATCGTCAGAATTGAGAAGAGTAAAATTAAACTATTAGTTGAGTTTAAGAAAAATGCGCATATTTTTATAAATAAAAATAAGGAATTGTAATTTGAGGCTTCCTTGTCTTGATTCTGTGTGATACAACCCAGTGAGATCTCACAAACACATCCACAATTTAAAAATGAGAAGATAATGAACAAAACGAAAAAAGATCTCTCTGAAAAATCTAAAGCAAGTATCTACAGCAAATACTATATTGCCACACTTTTCCATTTCTCTCTGAAATCATTTGGTTAATTCTCTTGAAGGAGACTCGCATGTTGTGAGACTAGGCTGCCATTGCGAGATAAACATTTGGCCAGCGTGTTGTAACTGGCGACAACAAGACCCCGCAGAGGTCACACTCACAATCAGACACACACTGAATCAACAGAAGCAAATGGCTGCAATCTTACACGGCTTGAAAAAATCTTTCCGGATCAAATGAAACGAGTAAATGATCTTTGAGGATTAAATTATTACAGAACAAGTTGTCGGACAGGATTTGGCACAAAATGATTTCAAAATCTAGCAATAGTTCTCCAGTTGCTAAACCAGACTGGACCATTCAAAAACTCTCATCCACAAATGAACTAAGATACGTCTCAAGTAAGGCATTTGCATACTTTTTGTTGCTGCACAATTTGCCATTGCAGTGTTGATTCTGTTCATCGTTCTTTTACACTTATTGTATCATTTGTGTCATTTGCCCACTTGTGTACATTTTGTAAAATTGTTGTCTATATGTGTACATTGTTTACTTGTGTGTTTTTAGCTAAGGGACAAGAGGAAAATTGCAATTTAGACTCTCTGTACGTTCAGTATGTACAGCAAGGTTGACAATAAATCTGACTTTTTTTTTCACGACAGGCAGATAAAAAAAGAACAAAAACTAAATAACTAAAAAAAAAAAACATTGCTAATCATGTATGTATTTGACTAATTAAACACATTTTCCAATCCGTTAGATTGAAAAAAAAAAAACGTTCAAAATGATAAATTACTTGTAGCTACTTTGGAGTGTTGGAAAATAAACAATAATCTACAGCAGAGAAAGAAGCTGGAAACTTTGCAATGGTTTGTGTTTGGGGAGGGAAGATGTTTAGAAGTGATCGTGATTGATTCTGACATACAGTAGGTCTCCTGAAGCGAAACAACAGGATGCAGCTCTTTTAAACTTCTTTTGAAGCAACAGAAAGTCAACTCCCTAATACTTAGAGAATACGCAAGCAGGGAAAAAAATATAATAATAATACATAAAAAACAGACACTTGAAATGCAATACATTGTAATAGCTCAGTGTATGTATGCATAAGTTTGTAAAAGAGCATAAACAATAATCATATGCAATACTGCACATGCTAGACATATAATGTAAACCTTTTTTATTATTTCAAAATTATTAAAAAAAAATAAAATATTGCTATAAAACACAGATGCATGGACTTATCTTGAACTTTCTAAAGTTTTTGAAATATGTCACTTCCTGCCTCTGATATTTTTCTTACCACATGTGTTGACAAAAAATGCTTTTACAGTGCAAAACTACAGTAAAATTTCTATAATTTATTCTAATTAAAAAAATTGTGGCAAATCTAATCTAGTGTGTGCCAAATCAGGAACACGTATAAATAATAGTTCTATTTAATCCCATCTGAAGATTAAAGAGTATGTAATTTGGCAGATGTGTTAATCCTGATCTAGATCTGTTTTAATCTAAAGGATTAGACATTCGCAAGAAAAATACACTTGACAGGATTTAGAGTTGGTGGCATTTGGATGCTTTTATAGTACAAAAAGAAAATGTTCAGATTCTGAAACAAGCTCTACAAATAACTTGCTTTGTTGGAAAATGCCACAAATACGTTTCAAATTGACAAATATATTTATTTGTAACCTATATATGAACATATAATTTTTATTTATTGTAGCTACTTTTGCATTGAATTGCAAACTATTTAGGAAGTAAAATGAAATGTAAACGTGAAGCAGATTTACTGCTTCAGTTTTAGCATCTTAAAACCCTCCTGCTGTGTGTTCTCTATTTGTCCTTCCTTTATTCTCTTCTCACTTGTGTCCTTGTCATATTCGTTCAACTCATAACTGTGTTTGCTGAAGATCAGTCCATGTTAAACTACTTTCAACATCTCCTTCATCTTCTCCCTCTCAATTTTTGATTAGGAAAAATAAGATTTGTCCATATGCTGGATTTGAGTGACAGATGTGAACCTCAACTCCTGTATACCACGAAACAAACTACCGTATTTACTCGCTTATAAGTCGATCCGCTTATAAGTCGACCCCCCCACTTCAGCTGTGAGATTGTGGTATTTTGTTTAGACCCTCTTAAGTCCGGGGGAAGAAATGAGAGAAAAGTGAAAAAATAGAAATGAGTNNNTTCCAAAAAATCCTTAGGTCAGAGAATTTATAACCACAATTTATAACCAGAGAAAGGTTGTAACATACTCGGTGTGCCAAAGCATCGCACAGTACAGTACATTAACAATGATGAAACTTACTTGATATACTCAGATAAATGGAAGGGCTGGTTTTGTTTTCACCACTGCGTTCATTTACTGCTTGAACGTAATACCGTCCTGCGTCTGCTGCTGTTGTCCCCAAAATCACCAGCTGATTGTCGAGAGTTATTGCCCTAAAATAATAAGGGGAAAAAAACATCATAGAAAGCACACGTAAGCATGATTAATCCACTTGTGCTTTTACTTTACCATGTCAGACCGACCTGAATAATATCAATTTGTCTTATTTTGGACTGAGGGACTATTAGCAGAAACATTTGACACAAAAATCACATAAGCATCGTGTTATTAGAGTCCCGATGTTCTCATCGGTGAAAGCCACAAGATAATTACTCATTTCAGCATGTGCACCAATCAATATGTCGCACAGCGAAAAAAACATGCTGATTTATAACCTGAGGTGCTTCAGAAGCAGATATTTTTTTCTGTCGGTGACTGGGAGAAAAAGATGGAACTCGCTTAATAAAAAAACAAAACATAATAAATAAGGAAAGACAGGAGAGTGGTCTTTCGTGTTCCACTCCGGTTGGTGTTCAATACTCTTCTTGTGAGAAATGTCGATAGAGCTTTAAAATGTTCACACACAACACAATCGCACCTTTATATGTGGAAAGTTTTAAAAGCTCTTAAGAGCTTTTACAACTAGAAAAGAAGCAAAAAGCCTAAATAACATTACACTTTTGTCTGTCAGAATGCCTTTTTTTAGCTTTTTTTTTTTTTTTTTAACTCAATTCTGCGGTCTTTAATATATTGCAATTGTTTCAGACTGTAGATGCTTATGAGTATATCGTACTAAATAAAATTCATCACTCTAATGCAAATCATCAACGCTGCACTTTGTAGCAATTATCTTCTGATATGGCCTTTAAATGTACATAAATCCAATGCAAACACCTGCATAGCACCATGAAAATCCATTTTTCTTTCTAAACTGAAGTTGTTGAAGGCCTAGGGTAATATACATTCACATTTTCAGCTTATATGTCCGCATGTTGCGCCTTCTTAAAACCAAATAGGCAGATGTACGTAAAACTACAAGTTCCCTGAACAGAAGAGCCTAGCGTTTTAACGCCTGTCATTGTGTAACGCCTATAAAGTCAAGTCAAGGGTGACCGTCCACATTTAAATATATATAGAGCTGCTCTGTTGAGAATTCAGATTGTGCGCTTGCTTTGACCACTCAATGCTTTTGCACACTAAAAATGCACGCATGCAGACCCCATGGCGTTAGAAATTAAACTGTATGTGCTAAGCAGTTCATTCTTTTATATTGCAGAGTATTTAGGAATAGCAATGTAGGACGGACATGCAACCAAGCATGAGATGTGAAAGACAACATAAAGGTAAGCCTTTGAGTTATTTAACGCCAACTAGCTGTGGATCATGTGACGTTCAAGGTGAACAAAAGTCAAAAAGCGAGAGTAAGAGTAAGAAAAGACAGACCGTGAACAAAAAGAGTGAGAAACCACATGATAACAGCAAGAATAAGCGTTCTAATCCATCTCTTCTAAGGAAAAAAATTCCCTTTGAACTGAGGGTCTTTAATTCCAGCTTCTCTATCCGGGGAAAAGGAAATAGGGGGAAAAGAAGGGAAAAAAGACTGAAGAGGACTCACTCTCTGGCTCAGTCCAAAATAATTCCAGTGAAAAAAAAATCTCAGCATGGGATGTTTATACACTTTTACATTCAACTTTTATAAAAATATTTATTTATAAAAATGTTGTTGGCACATTTGGGCCAGAAAAAAAGGTAAAAAAAAATATGTGTATAAAATGTGTTTTTTTAATGCTTAACTCTTTTTCCACAAGCACCCTAAATATACCATTAATAAAAAAGAGACTTCAGGTTGACCTCCCATTACCACTCAGAATGTTACACTATTTAATGTAAACATTGCTCCCATTTTCTGTAATTAAGTGTATACTGTATATGCACATTTTCTCAACATACAGTAGGCACTTATTTTGGGTCATAACTTTGAATTTTTTATGCTGTTTATATTTAAGTGTTGTGATTTTTTCTCTTTTCTTTTTAATGACCAAAGGTTGAAACAAAGAAGAATTTCAACAAGATGAATAAAGAATTCCTGATTCTTGATAAATACCATACGAAAATCCAGTCAGTCAAAGACAATTACCTGAGCTGCAATTCAAAAAATCTGATTTTATGAATTGCAGTAATTGTTACTCTAACTAAAAATGTCATGTGTAACATAATGTTAAAGTAATTAATTTCAATTATGAAATATTTTCATCATTCAATTTCTGAATGTCAGATGTCGAACCTTTTCCATAAATATACCTTCAACAACAAATTAACACAATAAAACAAATACTGTATTGGGATAACAATACTGTATAAAGAAAACAACTGGAAAATGTATTTCATAAATAAAAAAAAACAACTAGACTAACAGTGCTGGAGAGAAAATACTAGCAAGTAGAATTGAAATAAAGAACATCCAATGAACAGTAAAAATCAATATATATGCTTCTCTGGTCTAAACGTTCAGATTTTTGTCAAATTGCAAAGAATTGCAGTGAATTTGTGTGTCACAATTGAAAACGTACTTTAGTAAATCCAAACGTGGTAATATGTATTAGTCATATAATTAGAATATCACCAAGATGTTCAATTAATTTCACCTCATCCTTTTATTTGCTTTATTGACTCAGTATTTGCTTTCCACTTAAGGCCAAACTTAAAAAAAACCTACGGTGGTGCCAGCTGAGCCACTGATGTTGGCAGGGTCGTGGAGGTTTGTGTGTCCCTCCTTAAGTCTACAATCATCTCTAAAGGTTTTAAAGCAGCCGGCCTCAGGTTAGTGTGTCACCACCACCAGCTCAACAGCTGCTCAACCTCCATGTCGGCACTTTTACTGATGCTGATGCTTTTTTAAAAAGTAAATGTTATTACTATCATCATTGTTTCATGACTCAAATTTAAAGAAAACTATTAAACAAAAAATCAGCACTAAATTGGCAATAGGGCTATTTGAAGAACGTTCAAGCCCATACGAAATAAAATCCAAACATAAATCAATCAATTGAGGTTCAGTGTTTTAATTTAGTATTTTTGTTTATGCTTTCTGACTAACCGTAGCCAAGACAGTGTGTGCAACTGCTTGAGGGCTTGATGAGATCATTTTCTTTTTTAACTTTGCGGTTTCACCCTTTTTTAAATCACTTCTGAAACCTTAGTTCTTTTACCTTTTGTTCGTTTTGCACTCTCTTCTCACACCTCGAGACTGCTTCTGTTTCGTTAGTTTTAGCAGCTTGACAAAGTGCGGTGGATGTTCTCAAGTTGCTCACTGTGTGTTTAAAAGAGTTTGAATAAATAATTAATGACTTAAGAGAAATTGTTGATGCTGCAGTGGACTGTTTAAACGTAAACAGCTAAATTCTGGCAAGAATGCGAATATGATTATGTGTGAGACAAAAAGCACGATGACACTCCATCATGTGCCATCAGACTGTGTTAAGGAACCAAAGAGCCAATTCAATTATCACAATCAGAGCAGGAAGACGCAAACATGATAGAGAGAGTTGGGGGGGGGTTGTACTTAGAAGAGGGAGTCATGGCAAGAGTGAAAGCTAGAAGAGAGGAAGACGAGAGCCTGACTGGAAAGCTGAAGTTCAAAGAGTAATCAGGAGGAATGAGTAAAGATGGAAATGATATTTCAAGCAGATAACAGCAACAGGAAGACAGCTTTTTGAACTCATACTCTTGATTTACACTCTTGATTTATACGCCAAACACGAGCCAAGCTATCCGACACCAATTATACCTCCATATAAACATCTGTCCTCTAAAGTTCTTTTTATGTGTCTCAGCCCCATAAAACATATGTCAATTACCAAATAAATATTTTAAATGTTTTAATAAATTGGGAAAAATATGAACATTTCCTGCACATACACACACACACACACTTGCAACATAGTGGGGGCAACATAGTGGGGACCCATCGACTTGCATGCAAAACAGTATGTTCCCTCACCCAACCCCCTCCATGAAAATACCCCCTTTCCTCTAACCATAACTTAAACTCAATTGTAACCTAAAATCCCATCTTGACCCCCAAAACAGGCTTCAAAGTTGTGAAGCCTAGCTTAAGGTCCTCACAATTCACCCTAGAGCATTGTTTTGTGTGTGTGTGTGTGTGTGTGTGTGTGTGTGTGTGTGTGTGTGTGTGTGTGTGTGTTTACTTACAGATATTGCTTAATAGGATTTTCACACAGCATTAAATAAAGACGGTGCCATAACTAGGATTTGGTGAGCTACCCTACTCTCTGCCAGGGAAGTTTGATGCCCTGCCGGGTCAACCTTGTAACTAACATAGAAGTATGCATTTCTGCAATGAAGCATATTTATAACAGTAATAGTAACATGTTCAATAACTAATACTAACAATAGGAAGGCTGCATAAGGTAGAAGCCCGGAACCGAACCTCACCTGCACCAACATCACTACTATTATTATTATTGTCTTAGAGCCCTTCTTTTACACAATAAGTGAATATTATGAAGCACATCATTGTCTTTGAGGAAACGGATGCAATTTCTCCAAACACGTGGTAGACAGTGATAGATTTAACGCAATCCCAAATGCGTGTGAACCAGAAGAGCGCACACCAGGGTTGCCTCGCTTCAGACAGAATTTTCGGTTAAGAATACATTAACATAATGAATTTAAGCAGGTTGCTGTCGATACACATTGATCATGCAAATGATTCGCTCTGCGATTTATTTACACTCACGCCATTTCAGACCTGCATGACCCTCTGCTGCGGCACAAACACACCCACAAGATTTTAAAAAGAAAATCTAAGCTGTTTAAAAGACATTATTTTTCATTTCAATTTTCAAAGAAGAAACAATGTCAGCATCGTTAGTGTTAGAATTTAGAGGCTTGTGTCTTGAGCTTCGCAAAACAAAAAAATCTAATCTTAACGGCAATATCAGTGTAAACAGTGTAAAATGTGACAATTATTTTGAAATATTTAATAACGAAAGAATTTAACCAGATATCATTGCAATAAAAATCATATTTTCCCATGGTCACATGATAGCTAACAAAATATAAAAAAGCACTTCTAGTTATTGCGGTTAATAAAGCATCATTAATCAAAGCTATTATTCAGTTGTTGTTTATTTTAACCAATGAAGTGAAACCTTCAAATCGTAAATACATGGCACCGAAAATCTTTATTGTAACTTACACTCGATGGNAAAAAAAAAAAAAAAAGCACAAACAAAAGAAACTGCCAAATGAGGACTGGTACAGGAAAATAGAGTTTTTTGAATAGGGTGACCAATGAGAGACCAATGAGAACAACTGACAGAATTATGGCACAGGTGAAGACTTAAATGCACAGACAAATGAGGAACAGGTGGCAACAATGAAAGACAGATGACCCAGATGAAGGCAAAAAGCAAAGGTTCCTGGGAAATGGAGTTCATATGTGACAGTCCATGTATGTGACACACCGCACATACATCACAAATTTAAGTTAAACTTAAAGTAAACTTAAACTAAAAAGTAACATTTGGTCTAGAATGACATTCCTGTTTTTTTAATTCATATTTAAAACGTTAAAAAAAACTATTTTATTTGAACTTGTTTTTTAAATGTGCCTTTTTGGCCCCTGAATTGAAGTGCTGAATTGCGATGAGTTTGACGCCCTCGCTCTATCCATTCAGAAATGCAGTTTACATTAGCTAGAACAAATCCAGCATCTTAGATGAACTGAACGATTTATTTTGAACTCTGAACATTTTTAAATACAGAAGAATATATTTTATTTAATGCCCTAAATTAAAATCTAGTAACTTGCACTACAGCTGCTTTGAGACAAAAACACGTTATTAATAAATGAACTTAAACTGAACTTTGATAGAGAATGAGAGGGAACACAGAGTGAGAATACTCAAAACAATTAGCATTTTAAAACAAAATATTCCTTTTCATGTGCTTTTGTATTTTTTCATGTAAAAACAACAATGTGTCAACAAAAGAGCATGTAAATATGAAAAACTAAATTTGACAAACGCTTTGGTTGTATCATGATTACGTTTTAATTAATTACAGAGAATTGATTTTTAAAAAAAAAGTGTGGGCGAGAAACTGTAACAGATTTCTACAAATGTTTTCTCAAAAGTCTACCATTTATTTTAGGGCATCTTCAAACAACAAAAATGAATTATTTTTGAGAAACGGAAATTCAAACAGGACCGCAAATGGTGCAGTGTGTCGCAGTTTTCCTCCAACAGTGAAAAAACATACAATAAGAAGAAGTTGAGACCCAAAATTCTCAAAAGAAAGACACATTTTCTGTCCTGCTCTGTGATTGGTCAGCCACCAATCCAAAGTGTCCACCAAGCACAAAAAACAACATGTTCGACTTTTTGTTGTATCTCAAGATATTAAACATACTTTGGCCTTTGTGTGGAAAGTCATCCAGTTCAAATCCCAAGTGTCCTTGAGCAAGACTGAATGGTTAAATGAAGAGCACAATTTCATAACAGTACCTAGTGGCCATTTTGACAACCTAAATTTACTTAACTTTTTCTGTACTTTAAATTAGGCTGGACTAGTATTCTGTGTGTTATAATACATTGGTGAGCCACCCATTCAGGAACGGTTGACAGCAAAACGCACGTATGCAGTACTTACAAGCCACACGAACATCCGCTCTTGTCTGGATCAGCGCTCCCATCCTGTTCCTCACAGCGCACTGATAAACACCCGCGTCTTCACGGTTTAAAGACAAAATCGTGTACCTACAAAAAGAAGAAGGATATGAAGCATTTCCGTTTGCATAATTAACATTCTCATCACCTACGTGTCTGACTAGCAGCATGTTGTCCTCAATGTGTCAACCAAACAGTTCGATAAGCAGACGAGAAGTTAGAAGAGGGTGGCTAACAAGAGCACGGATTTATGAACAGATGGAAGTGAGAGTGTTTGCAGTTTAACAAGAACGATTACAAGCCCAGAGGGTCAGAGCTGCTCAGATCGGTGTTGATTCAGATTTAACAGATCATCGTGTTAAAGGCAGAACCGATGGTTGGCACGGACAAAATGCAGAATTACGACTGAGCTGATAAAAACTGTCAGTTCTGCCCACATAGGGTCTGAGATGAGTGCTAAAACTCAGTTTAATACATCTGAACATTTCATAAAGAATCACGTCATATGCTTTACAACCTTATTATAACATGCTTTTTTTTTTTACAATACTAGGATTTAGTGTTGTCAAAAGTATCGATATTTCAATAAGTATCGATACTGAAAAATCTGAAACAGTACAATACTGTGATCCTGTGAAGTATTGATACTATCCGCGCTTCCGGGTCTTTATCTCCGCGCATGCGCACTTAAATTTGTCAGCGAGTACAGAGTCTTTGCGAGCGTCCGAGAGAGAGATCCGCGCCATCATGGACTGAAGCTCATTACATTTAGACAGATTACCGACACGGACAATATTTCTGTTGAATTCTACTTACGTGATTACAAAATAGACATTCTCAGCTTTATGTAGACATGTTTCACGTTTGTGTGATACATATTTATTAAGTTACAGCTCTTTTCAGACGCATTTCTGAACGGACTCCTCTTAACAACGGGAAAGGAAAATTGCACTTCACGTTTTAGTTTTATTTTTTATGACAAACACAACATTCTGTATTCATTAAGAAAAATATAGAAAAATAATAGACACTCTAAACTTTCAATTGATGTATAATACTTGTATGTAAGCCCAAAACTGACGGAGTATTTTTAGTGTGATTTACACTGATCTTAAAAAAAAGTGCCGACCCCTTTTTCGGCTTCGAGGCAAATGAGCACGAGATGTAGAAAGACGTATAGAAAGAATTTTGAGAAGTTAGTAACTGTTTTTACCATTAATACGCGTGTTTTGAAGTCCCGTTTTGCCTCGTTAACGCAGTGAAGAAACGTCTGATCAACACATTTGACGAGAGACTAAAATATTACTAGAAATGTATGTAAAAAATGAATCCTAGTGATCATCTCAGTGATGGTGTGAAGCACGTTTGAATTTATCTACAGTACTGTAGATGTCTATGCGCTCATCAATAATGGTGTTTTATTAAATCCCGAATCTAAATCAGTTTATATAAATACTGCTGTCCAACTCTGGCTGATTTAAGCAGATCCCTACCACAATATACCAACAGGTGTATAGTAATACAAGTTTGACAAGTAAGCTTATTAATTTTGAATAATTCATCAAACAATAAAAACATACAAAAATGTTTCTAAATTTGTGTATATTTCTTTTAAAGCACCACCATTCTGCAGTCAAAACTCACTCAGATCCTTTTACCACAAGACTACTACTACTACTACTAAACAAAACAAAACAAAAAAAAAAACAAATAAAATATTGTACTCTTTTACTTTTAGAGCTCCTACCAAAATCATTTGTTTTAATTTANCGCAAGCACGGGGAGAACATGCAAACTCCACACAGAACGGCCCCGGCCGGCCTTGAACTCACACCTCAAGTGTCAAACGGAACCATCTTGCTGTGAGGCAGCAGCGCTAACCACTGCGCCACCGTGCCGCCCCCTGTTTTGCCTGTTTCAGCTTTCAATTTAATATGATAAAATTATTCCAGCTTTAAGTTCAATATGTTTAATATTATTAAAATGTAACGTGATAAAATACTTTAAATATCTGTTACTACAGTATTTATTATTTTTAATAGTTCAACATATTGAATGTTAATTGATGATTAATTGATTTTAAACTGATGTATGCAGTTATTTCCAAAATAAAATCATGTTTTAATACATAAATGTGTTTGTATGTATTTTGACTTAACAAAAACCTTTTTACAATCACATATAGATATTTGTGCCTCAAAAATAGGACAAAAATATGAAATGTTCCTCTAATCATAAAACTCTTCCATCTCTGTTTCTTTAGTTTTATAACCGTTCAATTATTATTCACAACCTTAGTTTTGCTCTGATCACAAATTCTTGGTCAAAAAATACAAGGTCAAAGATGATTGACCAGAAAAGCAAAAGAGGCCAAAGAAGCCACAGGGCTACCACGGCCTTGTTTTGTTCCATACACGCTATTTTCCGAGTTTGTACTGAACCTCTGGCACAAAATGTAAAGACATGGGCAGTAGACAGTAAAAAATTGATCAATATAAAAAGCACATAGTAATACTGTCAAAAACTCATACACTGAGTCCAGCAGTGTATGAGTTTTTAAATTGAAAGCTGCTGTATTTGATTCATTTTAAAAGGCCCACTGATCAAATGACCTTGAGCTTTAAATTAGTTAAGTATGTGTGAAAATCGGACTGTAATTGAAAGTGTGTGAACCTTAGTACCTGTATTCCGGAGTGTATTCCGTGATGTCTGTGTAGTTTCGGATCCATTTGAACTCCAGTGGCCAGCTGCCCTCGGCCAGACAGGTGAGGACCAGTCTATTCCCTTCCAGATGAGTCTGTGCAGTCCCTGCCTCGGTTTTAAAATACGGAGATACATCTGTTAAAGCAAGAAAAATGAAGTTGTAGATGAATTCACTTGGAAAAACAAGGCAATAAATGTGATAATTAGGAAAAAGCAATAACATAAATGTATATAATTTCTATAATATAAAATGGCAAATGAATTCATACATTTCAAGTAATGCATATACATGTGGAAATTGTCACACTGAAGAAAGTAGAGACATGGAAATCTGAGGAAGGGTACGACAAAAATAAGACTGTAAGCTCACACTTTATAGTGTCTTTATAGGAAAACTATTTGTTTAAGTAGCAGAAAGANACACTAAATTGTCAATATTGTCAAATAAAAAGTCAATACAGTTTGTCTAAAATAGCATAATAATTAACATAAAATGTGTTTACCAAAGTCATCAAACTGTTCTTGCAATTCACATGCTCTAACAGACAAATCCAAAAGGTTTGTATCATCACAGTGTATTTCATCAAAATTCACTACAGTGGCCCGATATTTAAAACCTGAGACAGAAATCTTTCACACTCAGACAAACATTTCACAATTAAATTCGATCTAAAAATTTAGTTCATATTTGTATTGACTGAGTAGCTTGTGTCGTAGTTCACAGGCAAATAAAACGACTTTAATGTAAAAGCTGAAATTTAGCGTCCAACTGATAGAAGATCAAGAAAGAAAAAATACAGAGATCAGACGAGACTCAAACCAAGAAAAATCAAATAGAAAACGAGATAAACAGCACATAAAAATGGTGTTGAGAATAATACTTTGCGGCTGGATTAAATAAGCCGTTTTTTTAACAAACGATTTCCATGACAAGCTGTTGTACAAACAATTGTGGTAAATAGAGTTCCATGGTGCGTTGGCATAATTCAGAGACCCTGTGGCTAAGTTACAGTATCGATTTCAAGTTATGCGTTGCTGTCTTCTAACAATTGCGTGTCTGAGTCCTTGAGCCGTTCACTGAACTCCATATGTGAATTCAACACAAAAGAGTGACAAACGATTGCAATTACACTATTTATTCTGAAGTCTCAAAAGAAACATTCTATCCAAAACCGACTAACAATCATTGGATTGTCCCATTGTGCATGAAAAAAAACAACAACTTATCTCACCATCTTCATTCAGACTGGCCTTAGATGACATCACTATTCTCCGAAGAACTGGCGATTCAAACCAGCGAATGGAAAGTACATGTGACCCGAGATAAAACTGATAAAAAGAATTCTCCCACTCCATTTGTCTTCGTAAAAGCAGGAAGGCATTTCAAACTTCATGCATCAGTGACCAAACATTCGTTTCTAGAATTAATGCTCGAGCATTAAAATGGGGAAAAAATTTGAAAAAAGATGAAACATTGCAATTATTTCAGAGAAACATGACAGTTAGAAAGTACTTTGTTGAAACAAATGTACACACTTTAAAATATTTAATTCAGAAAAAAAGATATTAAAAATATTAAAAAGTTCCTGTTGCTCATTTAGTAAAATATGATGCCAGCAACCCGAAGGCAGATGGTTCGATTCTCATAAAAAGCTACATACAGTAATTGTAAATAACTATGTAAAACCTGTAAAATTGAATGTGTTACTATTAAAAGATATAATGCATCTGCAAAATCGACGTGAATGTCAATTACTCCAGTCTACAGGACCTCATGACGCATAAATACATCAAGTTGTACAGAAAGGGCAAACACAGTCTTGAACAATCCCTTAAACTACACGCACATACTGTATTTGCTATAACACTGGATTGCAAAAAGAAAGAAAAACAAAAACACTTCAGGCTGCTATTGTGAAGCAAAAGGCCAACGCCTCAGTGTCTTCCGGCATACTTGTTAGTAAATTACTCGGCATTTAACAGATTCATTCATCCGAAAACGACTAATTGCACGAAAGGCCCTTCAAGAGCCACTAAGTGCTTTTCTTAAATGCACCAAGGTGACAGAAGGTGATTCATTCAAGATTAATACGTATGTTGCTTTTCTCTTTTCCTGTTTTTTGAAAATGCAACAACATGTCATGAACCATGTGCGACACACGGTGAAATATTATCCGCAGGGTGATGGGTTATTATAAATGACCACTACAAATTAACTCGTAATAACTGTCCAGTTCATCTCTCCCTCCTTGACTTCTAATCAGTACGTAAATCCATTCACCTCAATCTTCTCAAGGTTACTAGTCGTGGATCACGAGGATTGGCTTTGTTAGGATCTGTTGCTGGGAATGGCTCAAATTCTAAGGAAAGGAAAGGCGGTTCTACTACATCTATAAAAAAATCATTTTTTAAGAATTGTTACTACAATAACAGACATGAGTATGTTTATAAATATTACTTTAAAGGCTTTATTCATGAAAAATTCAAGTACATTAGTTTACTGAAAAAATGTACTGGCTGTAATCACTGTTTTCAGTAAGTTGAAGTGAAGTGGCCACTACTGTATTTACAAAGCATTCATAAATGACATTTAAAAGATCAGTTGTCTACGAAAAACTCCAAACAAATAAAACAAAACAAAGCTAAAACTAAAAAAATAAAACAGACCATCAAACATGAATTAATGATCTAATGTTTATACAATGCTTTAGAAATGATGAATTAATTTTTATGCTTAACTAATAATTTATTGCATGTTGTTAGTCCAAAGTGTTACCGATCTAGACTGCTGAGACCCTGAAAAAGTGGTGGGGTCTTCTCAGTCTGGTTCCTAAACTGGACGTTTTAACGTGCTTAACATTTTCTCAGAAAACTATTCATGGCTTGAAATGCAGATCCAAAAGGCAACTTTTAAATGTGCTTCATATCACACCAAGCTGAAAAGACACATGTAAATGTGAAGATATTCAGAACAATTAGAGTGAAAAGAGGGAACTTGATTGTGGTACTTAGTTTGTAGACTTTGTATATAACAAAAAAAAAAAGCAAAAAATTACTGGCTTCTTTAAAATAAGCAGACGATGGTACAACCAGTGTTGGGTGTAACACGTTACAAAGTAATTTATTACTCATTAGGTAATTACGTTACTTTTCAGACACAGTAATTAGAAAAGTAATTTAATTACAAAATGGTAAAGTAATAAGTAATTAGTAATTAGTTACTTTTTTAAAGTAACTTACCCAACACTGGGTACAGCAATGGAAACTCGTCTTTCTGGGTTAAGAATTTCTGTTCAATGAGTGAGTGAATAATCATAATAATATCTACACAAAATCTACACAATTTTTCCAATAGTATTAAAATAAAAATATTATTTAAATCTAGGGGTGCACCGACACCCGACACCAGCACACCGGCATCTAGTATCGGCCTCGATACCACATTTTCTAAAGAGCTCGTAACCGTTAAAAGTCGGATATCAGAAGCTGATACCACGGTCTGAGAAACGAGTGGCGTGTAAGGGGTTAATCCCCGCCGTGGATTACATCCGCTGCGTGTGTTTCAAAGGGAATGAAAACAACAAAATGGCAGACTGCAAATTCTCCAGAGGCTCAAAATGTAGTGCATTTAACACAAGTAATTTAATCAAGCACCTAGAATCCTAACACAACAATGAGTACAAAGAGTTTGCTTCAAAACCAACACAACTCACGCTGCAGCAAACTCTTGCAAGAGAGAGAAACATATTGATAGTTTATTCAATTATTGTGCACTAAATAGCAAAGATTTATTATTAATAAGTAATTAGGCAATAATAAATAATTGTTTATTCTGTAATATGTTGCAACATGCTTTTCATTTTAAATAAATGTTCTTAATTCCAAAATAGCCCTCTGCTTTTTTTATTACATGACTAAAGCTGTTACCTGTAAATTTAAACAATGTCTTTATTAAGTACTTGGTATCGGCAAGTACTGAAATGAACTGAAATGAAACTGCTTGCTTTCTATTTCAATCAATACATTTGAATGGAACAGCACCGTGTCTTAGTGGCTAGCATTTTCACCTCACAACAAGTAAGGCCAGTTCAGGACACAACTATAAGATCTGAGGGTTGTTTTTCTGTGCAGAGTTTACAAGTTCTTGTGATTTTGTGGGTTTTCTACAGGCCCATCCAGGGTGTGTGTCCCACCTTCAGGCCCAGAGTTGCTGGGATTGGCACAAGCTCCTCGTGACCCCTCTTGTTAAATGACTCCTTGAGAAATGGAAAAGTGGCCCAGAAGATGGAGCAAAATATTCTGGATTATTCCCCAGGATGATGTCAATTCCACATACTTAAAAAAATATGCAAATGAAAGAGGCTCCGAATATAACGCCATGAATGTGTGAATACAGAATCTTAGGAGCATGAGACATTATGTTATTCGGACAGCTTGACACATCTCCCGCAAAACCAACATACACACACACACACACACACACACACACACACACACACACATGTGTCTAGCATGAATCTGGCATCCCATCTGACCTTTACTGATTTGGGGGTTTAATAAGAAGGTGTCACAGCATTGTGCTCTCACTACACAGATTTAGAGAGTAAAATGACCCCCCACCAATAATCTAAAGTCTTTCCCACTAGCCTTGAGATACAGCTTCCCGGATCCAAGCGTAAAGTCAGGTAACAGCAAGCGCGGCTAATCAGGTGGAAAAAATAGGCTGATCAGTGACATTTTCACATCAAACAGACACAAACAATTCGCTGAACTCAAACACGAGCTATCTACACGCACGCACATGGATTTCAGCGCTTCTTCAGGCATCACCCAAGCTCACACAGTGGAACAGACAGAGTGATCAGTGACATTTCCATAAAGTGCAGAGAGAAAAAAATCTTAAGGGAAAAGGAAAATGCATAAGAGCGCACACACACACACACAGAACTTGATAAAGTGGCTAGTGACCAAGAAACCTCTTTGTGAAGACAAATAGAGGACGAAGATCTCTCAAAACGTCAGCTTGTGGATCCTTCAATTTGTATAAAATGAAACATCTTCAAATATGTAACATAAATGATATTAAAAGCTGCCATTATGTGTTGCTTTTTATGCAAAAAGACTGTCAAGGGTCTGTAATGTAAGAATCTGCAGGCAACCATAGCAGTTTAGATTCACAGTTTGATGTCGAGTCAAAGAACTTGATGATTGAGTAGAGATCTAAAAACACAGTGACAATTTAATCAGATTTTGTTTTAAATACATAAATAACCAAATGAAATTCTTTTAACAGAG
>SOMO01000029.1:688080-698201 GCA_028128575.1 Paedocypris carbunculus | reverse complement strand
ACATACACTGACAAGTATATCCTTCTTGTCCCCCTCTAAAGTGCTTTATATTTACTACTGCTGATGTGTTATTCCTTTCAGCTTGTGCTTAATCTAGAAAATAAATAAAAGTAAATGGATTTGAAAATAGAAAAATCTACACTCTGCATTGATAGCGATCTAAGTGGGGATCAAAAGTGCAAAGAGCTTTCTGAAGACAAGCGCTACTTTGTGGTCACTTTTGCATTCAGCGAGACATCATGACTCGCAAGTGAAAAACTGAGTGTTGCGTGGGAGGAAGTGTAAAAATTCCTCCGACTTGTTAAATACAGAAATCTTTATTTTTTCAGCACTAAAACTCATGAGACCTGTCACCAGAACTCCAAGTTGGCAGTCAATGACCAATGCAATGATGTGCTTTCTACATTCTTGCATGCCTCATTTTATTCTTAGTTTTAAAAACCTCATAAAAAATGTAAAGTACATTGAGTCACGGAAGCCTTTAGGGAACACATTTTTTGCGACACTAGAAAAAAAGGTAAATGCACTAGGTGGCAGTAGCGTGCTCAGAAGTTCTTAGACTGTTGCTGGAGAAGGTTGTTTTTTGCGGCTAAAGCCTCACAACATGAACAAAAATGTAATATGAAAGAAATTTAAAGAAAACTCATGAACACCACGTTTAAATTAACTGACCAGATAAGGCTAACACAAGGTAAAAAATTAAAACAAAAAACATTAGCAAAAAAAAAGCAAAAGCAAAAAATTGTTTTGGTTGTTTTTTGCAACTATGATTTAAAATATAAATAACCAAATGTCAAAATCATATTTAAAAATACCCAAATGCAGGCACAAATTATGTATATTCTTAGTACATATATTGCATATCTAATGATATCTAATGTTAACACACATATCTAATGTATAATGCATTCTGTATGAGTGATATGTATGAGTGATCACAAACCTGTTCATTCAATATTCGTTTTATATAAGGACATGCCTCATACTTCGCTACATACTAAATTGCCTTTTCAAAGACATTCAATAAGCTGTAGTTAATAAAGACATTAGACTGTTTACATTTACATATTTTAAATGCCATTGTATACGCCACTTTTATGAAGATGCTTGTACGACAAGTAAAAGGCGCTAGAATTCAAGCAGGAGAAAGTTGAGCAACTGCATAAGGTTTCTGGGCCTTCAGAGCTCAACATACCACTCATGTCCAGAGAAAGCTATGCAACCGATCTGTGTGTGTTTCATTTTCTATTAATGTGAAACAAAAATCCCATGAATGCCACTCATGGCCATAAAAACTGCCAGATCTGGTGCTGTTGTGTAACATAATCCTGTAATTGCTTTGTGACCGACCCGAAAAAAGGGTAAAATTGTTAATCTAAAAATTAATTGACACAAAGTAAGCATACAAAATATGCAAAGACACATTTCTATTATAAATAGTGTGTGTGTGTGTGTGTGTGTGTGTGTGTGTGTGTGTGTGTGTGTGTGTGTGTGCACAGGCAAAAAAATAAATAAATAAATAATGAAATGTCAGCAATAAATCTTGAAAATGTTATCGTAACAGATTTAATTCTATACAATAGCTAGTAATGTATTGTGCATGTTTCAAGTTGAATTGATACTAAAGATAAAGATTTGGTAAAACAAAAATGGGTAGTAAAAGTAAAAAAAAAAAAAATGCATGCCGATGTGAGTATTTTTCTTATCTCCCGTTTTCTCTTCTGTAATATGGTACCACAGATGATCATGGCATATTTGCATATTTTTATTAGCATACATAAGTTTGAATTAGGATCTATGACCAGTGATAAAAGCGTGTGCTTGTAGAGCTTAACTTCAGTCAGGAGAGAAGGAAGAGAAGCATCAGTGTGTGAGTAGATCAGCAGTAAAGAGGATTAGGTTCAAGCTGGAATTTCAGGGGACGGTTTGGGAATAGTTGGGAGAAGAACTGGAAGTTTGATAAAGAAAAGAATCTAAGAGGCGCTGCTCTGTGACAATAGAAAATATGCACACTCGCTGGCGTTCCCATTGCAATACACTTGTGTGCATGCACACACACTCAGTTACAGTAACTTTACTGTCAATCCCTGTTAACAGTAATTTTAAATCTGAAGATACAACTAATTGCATTGTATTTCGTTCAAAAAAGAAAAGAACTAAATATTAAAGACAGATTATTAGAGTAAGACAGAATGACGAAGGAAGAAAGGTTTAAATAAAGGAAGAAAATAAAGGGGAAATTAAAGAAGTAAAAGAGAAATGAAGGCATGATAGAAAGTGGAAGGAAGAAGGTAGGAAGTCAGGCAATAAAAAAGAAAGAATGCCAGATGACAACAGAATGACAAAGCAAGGGTTAAATGAAGGAAGAAAAGAAAGAGTAAAGAAAAAAAAAACAAAGAAAAAAAGGTAGAACGAAAGTAAGGAAGGACGAGTATTGAAGGTAAGTATGACAGGGGAAGGATAAAAAAAAGCTAGGGAGGGGGAAAAAAGGAAGAAAGACAGAAACAAAAAATGCCGTAGGACAATATAATGGCAAAACGGGTTAAATGGGTTAAATGAATAGAGAAAACAAAGAGGCAATGCAATTAGGTAAAATAGAAATGAAGGAAATTCAAAGTAAGGGAGAGAAAGAAGGAAGAAAAGAAAACAGTGTAGAAGAACGACAGAATGGCAAAAGAAGTGTTAATTGAAGGAAGAAAAGAAAAAAAAGAAAGGAAATAAAGTAGGAAAAGAGAAATGAAGTAAGTGTGGAAGGAAGTGTTTTCGGGGTAAGAAAGAAAGGTGAAGAAAAGAAGGAAGGAAGGAAGGAAGAAAGAAAAACATCTTAGGTTTATTGTATCGTCAATCTAAGCAATCAAATCACCTCTAAAGAAACGGCTGAAGAAGAACAAATCGACTGATCGTGACAGGAAGGTTCATCTCTTCTCCCGTGAGAAAACACATCACGCAGAGTCACATAAAAAGCCGCCACCTGCTGCAGTTGTTCCCAGTTCTGTTCAAATCAAGTTATAGAATGCATCTCATCTCACGCTGGGGCGCACAGAAGACGCTGAGCTATCTGAATGAGTGGCTTCACTGACCACAGCCTGATATACGATATCCACCCGACGCTTCCAGTGAGAACTCCAGCGCACAACTGCTGACACTCGACACATCCACACCCACATACATTAGTGGCATATGACACCAGGCCTCATGCCAACCTGATTAACAGAGGATCCATTCCTCCTACAGCTGTGGCCAACTGTAAACTAGCAACTGTCCGCACCGTCACTCAATAAAGCGCTGCGTACACAGAAGACGAGAGGATGCTATGCAACCGCAATCCTGCGTAGAGGTGTCGTCTTAATAAGTCTTAACACTTCAAAGGCACGTATTATTGTTAATCAACCTATTAACGACATTCCTTTTTAGTTACTAGAAAAAAACTATTATTTCTCATCAAATCTTATTTTTGGTTAATCACCAAAAAAGAACAATAAAATAGTTGCTTTAAATGATTGTGTAACAAGCTACAAATAAGTAATTCATAATTGCTTTTGAAAATTAACCTAAATATCAGAGTACAAACCGTATTAACGCAAATATAAGCACCCCGCGAATATAAGCATCACGCTAATTTTTCAGACACAACATAAAAATAATAAAAAAAATGTATTTATTTTTTTATTAACGTTTCTGATTCAATTATGATATTATTCTCTTAAAAGAATAATAGAATTTTCTTTATTAAAGAAACCTAACTTGTGACTCATATCATTTTGATATTGTTTTACTTCGATTGAGTCGATTCCAGTGGTCAGGACTTCATTTCCCAAGATCCTTTGCTCTCCAGTCAGACTCTGCACATGTGCAGAGCAATTGTTTCAAGTTCGTCATTTTTGAGTTTTTTGACTCTTTCTGCGATGACAAGATGTCTGTGCTAAGTGTCACGACGTGTCTATAGTATCTTTTATTCTATTATCCTAAGCTGATACTGTATGCACGTCTGCCTATGAACATTATACACACACACACACAAGCAGGCCGCTGCATAAAGACGGTGTGTTTGTGTTTATGTGATTGTTCCCGACTTGAAATATGAGAATGGGGGCTTCTATTTAAGTGCATAGTTAAAATCGGGATTATAAGAATCCTGAAGCTACTTAATACAAAACTCAACAATAGACAGATCTACCATCGCTAAAATGTATTAGTTTCTTTAGTGCCTGTTTAACCTCAGTTTGCCCTCAACATTCGTGACCTGCTCTGGCGCTGTGTTCCAGATAACCCTGCTCTTTCTTTCACTTGTAAGCAGCCGGCAAAGAACACTGATAGTGTCTCACAAAACTCCACTATCTCTGCCGTTGCTGAAGCCATACAGCTGCCTCGTTTATCTCAATGAGGACTGATAACAAGTCTTTCGCCTGTCACACCGATCCTATCTTTCCTTCTTCTTTCTTTCCTCCTCCTTCCATAGCTCATTCAGGTTAAGTGGTGGGAGACTAGATGCAGAGAATACGCCTCTTTACTGCACATTTCTCTAAATCAATGAAACCCTTCAGTTAGGATGTGAAGGCCTTAAAGCTATACACACCTACAAATCAGCGCAGAGTTGGTCTATACTCTAGAAAACTTTGGATAAGAAAATGTATATCAATGAAACTAAAAGACCCTTTCAGTGCTTAAAGTTTAAAACATGCAATTTGAGTTGAATCAAAATAATTAATAACTACATACATTTATAAAGCTTTTTTAATCAAAAAAGTATATGTATTTATGTATTCATTATTTATTAGGTTTGCTAGCCATTTATTTTAATTTACAACATTGAATTTTTTGCTCAGTCTGGCACACTAAAGTTGGTAGTCGGAACGAAATACTCCTTCCAAAAAGCCACTTTAGTGCTTAAACGCACTCGAGCACCTGTCCACGCGAGCGCTAATACTCCTGGAAATCATGGCATCTAATTTAGCATTAGCAAAGATTAGCCCTCAACTTGCAGTTGAATATACTTCATATTTTGTAAACATGAGAGGGCTGCAAACTGCATCGCAAAATGTGTTTGCTTAGAGATTATCTGCTATAAAAGTGCTAAAATTACCTTGAAATGTCTGTTCTTATGGAGAAAAAAAAAACAGAAAACATACTTTAAGCTTCTACATGGTTTGTGAAATGCACATCTAGCAGGATGCAGCTAAACTACCCTAAAACCCATTTTCTGATAGTATTAGAAGATATACAAACACCAAATAAACATTTAGGAGGGGAAGCTTCACATAATTATTTCCTTACCATACATAATACGTGTGACCTCAAAACCAGATTGAAGTGATCAAATTATTTAAGGTTTACTGAAGCACGCAGTGCGAGGCAAACCTATAAATCCCCACTAATCTAGAACAGAATAAATATCTTCTGTAAAGTTTTAGTCCCACAAAAAGAAGCTCAACATATACATTTTTCGCTTTTTTAAAACGGGAAATGAAAAAGTTTTAAAACTCAAACTTGCAGACTTTAAATTTTTTTATGTAAATGTGGTCATGTTCCGTATAGCTGGAAAGCAGAGTGAGACTCATTTGCAGTGGAGAGGAGGAAGGTTTAAAGACTTAACGTTCATCAGGCTCGAGTCAGGGCTGAACTACAGGCGTTCATGAAGCAGGCAGGACCAAGATGCCGAGGCCAGACACCAAGACGAACAAACCGAGGACAGGGAACATGAAACACAAACTAGCCACCAGATCAACGCAAGCATACCCGAGTAATGATCCCTTCCAGTACTTGGACTCACTCATTTTTAAAGCCACAAGCCACTCTCATGGTCTTAACAAATGTTGTTCATGAATAAATCAATTCTGCGCTATAAACAATAAAATCAGCTATTAAAACATATTTAGAATGCATTACCTATCTTGATTATACAAACAAGACATGTGACCAACATTTTTTTTGTGTTAATTAGAAAATAAAAACTATACGTATACATTTGGCTGCCGCTATTCTGCCGGGCAAAAGGTGTGTTTGTGTGTGTGTGTGTGTGTGTGTGTGTCCACCTGTTTTGCCAAGGACACAATAAGAATACCATAAATGTAGTGGTTTATGGGTGTTGATGTAAGAAATGTAACAATTGTGCTACTGTATTGTTGTAAATCTGGTCAGTTGAGACAAAATGTTACGCTTTATGTGCGCGTGTTACTAGTAGTACGCATAAATTGTCTTCAGAAGTGGAGTCTTTCTTGGCGGGTTACAGCTCTGTTTATTCCTGTGTAGGGTTCTAGTCACTGTTTTTTTCAGACTATTATTTCAAACTTGGCTAAATCATCAGTCACCAGTGTCTTGGCAGTTGTTCTTGGGTCTTTATAAACCTAGATTCCTTTCCAATGTTTTGAAATCCGTCAGTTCATGGGACGTGTTCTCCACTGTTGTTCTTTTTTAACTTCTTGATAATATTTCAGGCTGCATTTCTTGACACCTGATGAAGCTTTGATAAGCGCATAAATCATTATCCATCTTTCTGAAAATGAGCGTTTATTTTCCTCTAAATTTAATTCCTTTTCTCTGACACAATGCAAATTATCATACTAGTTGTTTTGCAAGACCTTAAAGTGCAATGAAATACTTAACTAGGTTAATTAGGCTAAATGGGCAAGTAATTGGTTTGTTCTAAAGCTTATTAAACTAGCAAATTCTTAAAGGATCTAATCATATGACCTTGACCGTTTTTTAGTTTTTTTTTATTTATCATGTAGTAATTATTTTATATCAGCAAACAAGAACAAAGACTATCTCAAGAAGGAAACAAATAGGAGGAAATAATGTGAAAACTTTGCCTTGCTCTGTTAAACGTCATATGGCAAATATTTGAGACTTCTCAACTCAAACAGACCTTCATCCGATAATAGTTCCCTGGAATGGTGCAGATGTGAATGGAAGCCACACCATGATCCATTCAAGAAAAGAGGAAATAAAAGGGAAGCGTAGACTGAAAGGAATCATGGCTGAGTTCATCTCTGCATCGTAAACTAACTGCTCTCTGATCTCTTTAATGCTTCCAACTTTTGTTCTACCATGTTGTTTCCATGAGAGTGCATTTGTTTAGGTGTAAGGTCTGACAAGATAACTACAAGCACCCGGAGGCACGAACTGATGCATGAAGAGAGTCTCGTTTTACATGCACAATAACACAACAGAAGCCTACAAAACTACCATAGCATCTACAAGCAGTGGCGCATTTCCACCTTGGGATTCCAGTGAATGAGTAGAACGTCTTGGTGATTGTTAGGATCAGACTCAGATTTGCAATTTTAGTCTGAGCCGTTCCTTTCACTTCCATTTTCCAGTTATCAATTTATTTATTTATTTAGAAGCAGGTATAAATGTTGGCAAAAAAACAATATTATTTGCAACAAAAGTTAAATTTTTGCTGAAAACCTTAAAGAAGTAAAACTTCAGTCAGTCAGTTTCAATCCATCCATCCATCCATCCATCAGTCCATCCATCCGTCTTCTCCATCCATCCATCCATCCATTCATCTATCCAAATATCCATCATTTGTCATTCGTCGGTTCATTCTATCTATTTATCCATTATTTTAACCATCTATTAACTTAATATTAACATTGGAGTGGACTTCTATCTATTTAATCATTCTTCTGCCTGTTGAAATATCCATGAATTCATCCACTTTTAAGATTTAGGTTATGGTTTATTCAGTACAAATAACTATCTGTCTGTTTATCTGTCCATCACTCCATCCATCATCCACCAATCCATAAATCCACAACTTTTACAACCAAATTCTAAACAGTTCTGACTTATAAAATTTGATGAACAAATACACACACACATACGCTCATCTACACACACACACACACACACACACACACACACACACACACGCACATAACTAAAAGCGAACATCATCAAAAATCGAATCATCACACCAGTTATTCTGCAGTCTATCTGTTACAGTGGCACACAACCGTACCCATTTTAATCAAAAGGCGAAAATTACGGCTTTCAAAGACTGGACAAATCTCTAGCATTAACTATTAAAAGAAAATATTACATTTAAACATGAAGTGCTTGATGTGAGGAAACAGAATGAATACAGAATAAATCCTGTCGAGACCTGCGAACACGCAGCCACAAACGGAATGGCAAATAAAACCACCTGGTGCTGAGCAGTTTCAATCACGATTAACATCTGTTCAGTGAACATCATGTCAGAAGAGAAATACAGATGCAGGCCCCGAGACTCCATTGTGGACACACACACACACATACACACACACACAGGCGGTACATGAGATTCATATTTGGATTAGAGTTGCCATTCAGAACTGTGTGAAGAATGCAGAACAGAAGCGGATTACAGAAGACATGATTCCCAAGACAAATACTTGATGTGGGTTTTATTTCATTTAATGATTTTTTTTCTAGACATCGGTCAGAGTCAAAGCCAACAATTCAATATTGCTTCAAGCATGACGGTCTAAACAGGCTGTTTTTTATTTATTATTTATTCTTGTTGTTTTTTTTTTTTTTTTTTTTGCTTTTTTGGATTACTTTTTTGGATGGTTTTCACTTTAATATTATTTTTGCAAGAAAATTAAATAACGTAAGTGCTAACGTCATAAATTCTCTAAAAAAAAGGTTGAATATAACATGTAGTCGGACAAAAGGTTGAACCATGTTTTATTTAGCAGTTGTCATAATTTTACACATTTTAAATAGTTGGATTGTCAGATAAAATGATTTTGCAACTAGAAATTTCCGTCAAAATGTTTTGTGCGATTTTTTTATTCAATATTTATTAAAGGTATAAACTTCAAATTGACAAAAAAATAAGTAAACAAATGCGTACAACTAGTTAATAATAAACAAATAAAATAACAAATAGATTAATATCCAGCCTCAGCCCCAGAGTTACTGAAATTTGCAGCAAGTTGCTGTGGCTCTAGCTCCCCGTGACCCAGAAATGGAGTGAGCCATGAAAATGCCTAAAAATTATGAATTGTTATGATTCGACTTAAGAATTGATATTGAATTGGGCTAAATATTTAATGACTAGGATCCCAAACCATGAGACAGTGACACAATCCCTAAAAGTAGATGTTATATAAAATTGTGAACTTATAAATAACATTATATCAGAAATGGAAAAGTGAAATATTCAATAATGAAAACACCTATTCTTCTGTTCTTCTATTTTAATTTTCATTAAAAACGCTTAAACAAAGTCTGCGATGAGCTAAAGTTTGTGCAATTAAAACTGGATGGAATCCTTCCTCTTGTATGTTTGAAAGCTTTAAGGATGAAAGAGGTCATTAGTGAAATTCTCGGATTCCTCAGAGGATTTTCGACTTATCTTCAGTCTGTAATACCGATGTACACCTCAAGTGAAAAGCTCCACAATAAACATCTCAATTGCTTTTCTCAGCTTTCCATCTGTGCATAAAAAGTACAAGAAATCCAAGGATAATATGTGACAAATGCAAATTGAACGCTTGGTGTAGGCAGGATACATCCATGCAATGAACAAATTACAGACATTGTAATTAGTGTAACACTGTAAACAGTATGATTACAATTAGATCCACTGTAAACAAAGTAGTGGTGTAATTATCGCTCTGCCTCTGCAGGCTGTGTCATGAGAGTAGATATGGGCTTTCAAGTCATCGCAAAAGCAAACCAATCAGTACAGACGCAAGGGATAAATACAGCTGAAAGCAGCAATGGGGGGGTTAAGCCATTACTTGGTTATTGATAGGTTTCGGGCTAGAGAAAACTCGATGAAGTCTCTAGATTAAACTTTCTAGGGGCTTTACCTCTTTCAGACAATTTCAGGAAGCTATTGATCATTGTAACTTGATCGTGAATGTGTGTTCCACCTGAACCACTGAAACATCATTTCGTTATTGTCTGCTTTCTTTTAATTAAGCTACAGTATATGTAGACCATATCTGTCCACGCTTCAATGAAGCAATGTGCTTTTGTTTAGATCCACCAGGAGCCACGACTCATTTTGCAGATAGTGAAAAGCAACAAAAATTCCTACAATATCTCAAAACAATGCAAAGCAAATTTGAAAGATGCAATGCTGGTCAGGGCCTTTTAGTGTGAAGTTTAAATGTTCTTCC
>SOMO01000029.1:662085-686776 GCA_028128575.1 Paedocypris carbunculus | reverse complement strand
AAATTTTAACAAGATTAAAAAAAAAAAAACATTGAAATTGATATTAACCCAAAATTCAAACTTCTAACTCACAAATGTCCAACTGTCCTTCAAAACAACTTGTATTAACTGTTTTTACATGTTTAAAAGCTCAAAAAAATATTAAATATGTTTGCTTTTTTATATTGTGCATATAAGATGTTACATAATCACTCACAGACCAAGTCTATAACTGTTTAAGGTAGCAGAATTTTTGTAAAATGTTACATAATGGTAAAACTCACTTTCAGTTGTTAACTCGGTTATTATTGTTAAAGGGAAAATGAATAAATACACACTATAAAATATATTGTTTGTCACATGGCTCAATTAACAAAAATGCTTTCTTGTTCCTACAACACAACAATAGTATATGCATGTCCTGGGACACTGAGACACAACAGTGAATGAATTAATCTCACAGAAATATGATATACTTGCAGTGTTTTAGCTGCCAGTTATTTACAATTAGAATGACAGAATACATGTTTCAATTTGAGACACACGTGTATACATAAACCATCAAACGCCACAAATCATTGCGAGTGTTTCCTGGCACGAGAAAGATGATTAATGCATGAACTCTGAGGAAATGGATCCTGATTATTATTATTTGATGCGACACATGATTTTTTTAATTGCATTGGTGGATAATAAGGCCATCCACAAAGTAATTTGCATATGCAAATAGCCAGAGAGGTATTATGAAAAAACAGGTGCAGGAAATAATTAATACGGGGCTTGGTGTGAAAAAAGAGCACAAACTATTAAATCAAATTAAATGTGGCCATTTATACAAATTATTAATTTGATCATTAAGATGTTTGTTGGTACTGTAGGTTAGGGAACCAAAAATATGTTAATAGAAAAAAATGTTCGATTTTTTTTTTGACGACCACGCTGCTATTTGAATAGCAATTCATTCTGGAAAATAAACATTCAAACTAAAAAGGTCTTTTTTTAAGTTTCCCTGAACTGACTAATTTATCAGAGCAGTTCACCATTGGAATATTATCCTTCTATGGCACATATCTTTGTCTTCTGATTGAAAAGCCTGCAGCTGGGGTCAAGGTAAAATAAAAATTGCAAACTTTTTAAAAATCCAGCAATATAAACAGCCATTATAATTGAAACAGCTAATAAAAAGAAATTAATTTCACTGACAAAATTGCAATACTCCAGAAATTAAAGCCAGATAGGTTTTTGCCATTTCACGACAGATGGTATTTATCTTTCTGTACTCTAATTTATGAGAAGACTTTGACAAATCTCAAAAAAAAAAAAAAATTTACATAGTTTTTAGCCGTCAAAAACAAACGCCTCCACGTTTTACCATCTTCATTTGACAGATTTCATTGCATTAGCTTCCAATTTTCATTCTGACATGCTGACAGCAATAAACATGAAAACATAAAAAAACACAAAACACATTTTAGCATCCTGATTGAACACCCTCACAAGTACCAAATAAATAATTGGTGTTTGCATTACGCAAATGTGTGTGGGTGCTAGCACCATTAACGCTTCGGTTGTTTTTAGGCGAGTAAGTGCAAAAAATGTAATTAACATGCAATCAAATGTCACTGGTATGACAATACAAATGCAGAAAATATCCTTTATTATTAATTGAATTAAAAAGGTAGGTGAAGTATGTTTAATTAATTATTCTACAAAAAAATCTATCAGAATTATTCACTTTTCAGTTAGTATTTATTCAATCACTCCCTGTTTTATTACAAGCTATTTGCATTTTTAAAAGTTCAACTAGAAGGTTTTGCACCTTAATAAAACACATGTCTTTCTCTCAGTTCTACTGTATTTGTGCTTTTTAGGGGGCCCGGAGGGGGCGAAACCCACTGTTGTGTTTGCACTGTTTCTGCCTACAGGCAAAAGTCTATTTACAGGAAGTGTGATTTCAGGAAAAAGGTGCATTCACCAATATGAAAAAAATTTAATACAGCATTGTACAATTATTATATGTATTACAGCAAAATTGGGCATTCAAGAATAATAAGGCATATTGATTCTTGATATCAATGATCTTCAACAAGAATCAAAAGAAAATGAACAAATTAATATTTGTATTGATTTTTAATGATCTGGAGATTTTTTTTATTATTTACTTGTCATAGGTAAATTACACCCACCTAAACTGAATCAAACTTTTTAAACCATGTAAATATATAGCATTAAAAAAAAGTATTGGTTTACTGAGGGATGAGCCAGTGAGTCTGATTTACTTCTGTGCTTTTTAAGAGCCAATGAGAGAGACAAATTTGCTTATACAGTAACTTGTAAAACAGAAACAAATAAAGTCATGAAAAAAATCTTGCTTTTTGAAGCTGGATATCTGCGGCCGTACTAACAGATACTAGCCTGTTTGAGTCTTCTCATTGGTCCTAAATGGTGTGGGCGTGAATGCTGTCCTGCTTTGTAAGGAGACCTTGAGAAAGGTGCCAAAAAATTAAATGTATTATTATTATTTTTAAAAAGCAGAAGCGAACCAGGCGTACTCTCAGATACATTTTGTCAGACACAACGTCAAATAAAATGAGACTTTTCCTTAGGATGTAGTACTAATAAAAATAAGGGATATAAATGTCAATAACTATCACAATTCTGGTTGTATGTGGAAGTTTTTTTTTAGAGTTTTTGCGCTTGCTTCCTTTGTTTTGCAGAGAGTTAGTATTGAAAAAATTATTTCGTGAAAGTTTAAATTAAAATGTAATTTTCCGAATGATGTTTTTGACTATTATCTAATAGCCTAAATACTTGGGTTGGCATGGCAAACTGTAACAGTTTCAATCACCATTTAGCAGTTTCAACAAATTACATTGTCCACAAAGTCACAGAAATACCAAGCAAATTAAGAGCTGAACTGATTAACTTCTTATGTCTGACACAGAAAATGAATTTATTGAGAACGAAATGTCAGCAGATCAAATAATTCTGCAGAAACCAGGGTTTCCCCATCACCAATTACTGCCATACAGACAGCCAGTCTCAACTTTTCCGTTTTAATAAAAACGACTGAAAAAGACTATACTAAACCTTCCTTAATGGCTGCTGATTAAAAAGATGTCAGAAGACTGAAGCACGTGGAATTTTGCCCAGAATTTAAATTTCAAGCACCACTTGTAAAAGTGTTAAAGTTTGTGCTACCTTTCTAATCTGGGATCTTGTAAGATTTCCGTGTGTCAGCCACTCTTAAAGCAGCAAAGCAATTTAGGAAGAAACACTGATGCCCACAAACAGAATTTCATGAATATTAAGTGAAAGATTAGAAAAAATTGACTGACAGACACAAGACGAAGATACTTTTCATCAAATAAAGATTCTGATATGCTCAGTAGAGTTATTCAAGTTACAGGCAAGCGCAAGTTAATAATTTAACCAGTTTTTTTCCAGTATCCAGTAAAAAGTAGTATATTGAATCTTAAATTGAATATGCATTGGTATTGAGTTTGATTTTTACAATCTAAATGATTGTTGTTTATGTGGGAAAATTGTGCTAATAAGCTTAAAATGAACCAAATCAATTTAATGATTCCTTATATGACTATTTTAACATTTAAACTTGGAAAGTAATTGTCTATATATACGTATTTAGCGATATCAATGGTGTGTGTTTACCTCACTGTGTGAATGTAACCACTAGATGATTAAATGTAAAGCACAACTTTGATAATGTCCCTAGTGGCCATCTCACAAACAAAAAAAAATAATTACTAAATAAATGTGATATTAATGTTTTTATGCATTTAAAATAAACCTGGTTATTTTGTTCAAGTTTTGTTGCCGGAATTCTTTTTCCAGTTTTAGGTTAAAATAAACGAGTTTTTGAAATATGGTATTTCTTTGAGAAAACATTGCAGTCAAAACAAAATACAGTTTTTTGTATTAAATTGTTTTACCTAACTTGCTGTAAAATGATTTTACAGATTAATCTGACACCTTTGTGTGTGTGTGTGTGTGTGTGCGCGTGTGTGTGTGTGTGTGTGTGTGTGTGTGCGCGCGCGTGAGTGTGTGTGTGTGTGTGTGTGTGTGTGTGTGTGTGTGTGTTTATGCAAAATCTGTTATGTGACTTCTTAACCTTAAAATTTTAGTTCTGTGTTTTAAAGAATCAGAAAGCACAGGAACACTTTTTGTTTAAAAGAAAGTCTCGGAAGGTCTTTTTTTGTGAATTTTTTACAGTTTATTGGACACTAGCTTAAACAGGATAATGACACACATTTTTTTAAGTCCCAGAAAAGAGATAGATTTCCTTCACCTCGTGACAAGGCCTTGTAAATATTGGCTGAAGTAAGACACAGAAGGGACTTTTGAAAAAAGACAAAAATGCTCTCATCATAAATTATTGTATGGCTCCTGATGCAAAGCATTCACTATTTACTTTAAAAATAGCAATGTGTACACCACAGATGTGGTGTGTGTGTACGTGTGCGTGTGAGTGTGTGTGTTTAAAAAAAGATCTGGTAACGCACCAGACTAGACTTAAAATTTGCCACGCTTGGGTGGAAGATATAGTATGCCCAAAAAATGGGGAAAAAGTCGGGAAAATGTGTCCATCTTATCGAATGAATACTGCAAAATGAGTACATGGTGGGCACCTCAATAATGTTGTGGGGCCACTGGGGCCAGACCAGAAATATAAATCATGAACAGTTTATTTAAAATATATTCTGAATAAATTATAAACACAAAGTCGCAGTTCCCTGCTCCGCCTCTTTCGCCAGAACCACGAAGTTGGATGCTCTGCTTTGATCGCAAGTCAAATGATCAACATTAAAGTCATATTCAGGTTCTTGTTCAAAATTAATGAATGATTCAAATGTTACTATCTTACAGTATGACTATTGAATTACACTGTAAATAAAAATGAAATAGATTATTACACCATATAGTTAATAATAGCTTTTAAAAACGGTCTTAGTTACAGTAGGAAAAAAAAAAAAAAAATACAATAAACTGTGTATAGGTAACACTTAATAAACTACACACCTTTAAATATGAAGTATATGAATGCACTATGTGGCTTCTATGTGTTTGGGTCTATTTTTCTATTGATTAAACGCGTGTCAACAAACCTAACAAAGACTGTAAAATACTGTAATAAGTAGTTACAACACAGGCGCTGCAAGCGGAAATGACATTACAACAGGTTTGTTTTGTTGATAAATAAACTAATGGTGGCCTGTTGGTTATTCTGGGTTTGTACATGTGTTTTGCGAGTAAAAGCATTGGCTAAATGACTTTGTGTAAATAAAGAACTCACTTAAATAAAAGATGGAGTGCGTGGTAGTGGTGCGGTGTTTATTGTAATGCTGTCAGACCTGTGCTAGAGATGTTGGCTTTAGTGTACATTCAATGGATGAAAATGAAGATAAACAGCCATTTGGAGGCTTTCTGTAAGCCAGCAGGGCTTCTAATGCATTACTAATGTGTGCCAGTGATTTTGTGTGACACAAACAGAGGTTTTCTACTTAAAACTGATGACAACAAAAGATGATTTTGGAAAAAAAATCATAAAAACTGTTTGGTTGTTGGTGCTGGTCTTCTTCTTACTGAGATCTGGAGTGAAATCAATCACGAGAGTGAGACATGGCAGAAAACATTTGGCAGTTGAATGCGCAAATGTTCGTGTCTTTCTCGTCTTGATTGCCAGATGGTTTTCCTCAAGTTAAACAGTAAGTCTTTCTCTCACACGATTGTGTGCTAAATCGGCTGAAATTGATTCAATCGCATCACTTATTCCTCAGCAGCTTTGTTGTAGAAACACAAAGTGCTGATTTTTTTTTTTTTTTTGGTTACAGGTGTTGTTGGACTCGATCGCTGTGGAACATTCCGTTGCAAATTTTGACCAAAAAATTGACCATTAAAGTGAGTGAGAGTGTGAAGGTGTGTGTCTCCTGCTCTGTGATTGGTTGACTAAACTGACTTCAGGGCAAGAGTTGCTGTGATTGGCTCCATCTCCCCACAATAAACAGGTAGATGTTCACACCAGGAACGAAAACAGTAAAAACTATGTGAACTTCAAAGTATTTTGCAACAAAAAATGTGATCGATGCTATATAGATTATATTTATAAACAGCTTAAAACAGTAAATAAAATATTTTAACTAACTTAACCTCCTGAGTATTACAGAAAATTGCAATTTGAAATGTGCAGGAAAAAGCTACTACATAAAGCATTAAAATACAAGGCAAATATGTAAATCTCTCTCTCTCTCTACATTCCAACATGTCAAATTTTACAAATTTTCAAAGTGAGTGGTGTCATTACATTACAGTCTTCAGCAATCTGTGATGCTCGACAATTTGAAACAGATCAGGGAGAGACAATTAGTCACGTCTCATATTAATAATTCATTATAGGAAATGAGATTAAGAATTTTTGTGTACCACGATTAAAAAATAAAAACCCATCATTGTACAATTGTCTGACAGTCTTCCCTACCCTCCCTCCTTTCTTCACTTTCTCTTCCATTTTAGAAGTTTTCAAAATTTGCTGTTCACTCAAAACAGCCACCGATTCACCCACTAAAACAAAATTTCTGCAGATAATACAATGTTAAACATTTTTAGTTTTGACCATTTAGTCATTCTGAAAATGTTCAATTTTGATCAAACTTTTTCAAATGTATTTAAAAAAAACCATGTCGGAAGCCACAGTCCCATTTAAATATGTTTCATAAGACATTTTTAGCGTGAACCTGCAGGTCTGAACTAAACCCAGAGCCGCTGCTGAACACACGCATGCTTTGCTCATCTGCATTTTAGCTGACTGCTGAATCTGACATGTCAGTTTGCCCTCATTTTCATTTTAATTATTGAGCCTCCAATTCAAGTAGTGCATAGCACTGAAATTATTCCAATTAAGATAATAAACTACAATGGTTCTCTCGTGGACTAATACTGCTGAACTGATAAATCAGCTCAACTGCATGCAGAAGTTGAAAAGATGCTAATGTACTACAACCTCGCGTAATAAGAAACACGGCCTTCGGGGCTTAGAATCCAACGGATGCCACTTCAATTCAAAGACAAGCTCGGCACTTGAGCATGCAATACCTGATAACAACGCAGCGCTAATCTCACTACATTAAAGTGATTTAACAATCCTCCAGAAAGAAATTGCAAGGAAGCTCTAAAGAGCATCCACGATCGTTAATATTATAAAATCAGCGCTTCAACCATTAATGCTTACAAAGTTGGAAAAAAAGAATGAGATAACTAAAGTACAGAAAACAACTGAAGTACATTTAATCAAAGACAAAAAGAACGGCAAGGCAGAAAAGAAAAGGCGCAAATGTCTGTCCAAATAAGAATCGAACATCTGAGCATTGTCTGTTCTGGATCATATGCCGAGTGGGATTCAATGTGATGGCATGTAAAAAAATCAGAGGTTGGAAAGACAGGAAGTCAAGCACATCTTACTCATGCAATGATGACTTGATAATGCTTAAGAGCGGAAGGCAGATGTGTTCAGACAAGCAGAGCGAATTACAATCCGGGTGTTTATTGCCAAGCTTTCACAAAGCTCTTCAATTCTTCTCTGAAAAAGCAAGCAGCTACAACACTGCTGTTATAAATATAGAACTCTGACTGGAAAAACTAGAGATGTTTCTCATATCTGCCTCATTAACATGAGCGCTAAATAAAATTTCAGCCGAATTGGACCCTGGGTGGCGCTAGAGCAGTAATGAATCCTACATCATGTGTCTTTTACCGATACTGATCTTTTTATTTTAGATTCATTTTTTGAGCTGTATTGGTTTAGTAATGACTATAGAAAAACAAGGGTAATGAACCATCTAAATTTAGAAGTGCATACTCACTTGGCTACTTATAGTAACGGAGGCACAAAGCTTCGGTTAATGAGACCGTCTGGGTCACGACTGGGGGAGGGATGTGTCTCACGCCGGACAATGCCACCGAACAATGGGGGCACGGAGGCTTATGAGGCCTGATACCAATGCTGCACTCATGCGTGAACCCAGACATTCACACGGCAACCCCAAAACAAATTTATTTTCAGAACATTAATGTCAAAACGTGGGGACACACATGGAGGCTGGAGAAAAATGAGAGCTGTTAGAAAGAAAGAAGGCAATAAAGAATGACCTGATATGTGCTGGGCCAGTTTGTCTCCAAATATCTCACCTCGCACATGCAAGAGTGAAAACTGCAAAAAAAGATAATCCAACAATATGCATTGCCTGATTCCTTTTACAGACGATGCATTTTACATTACTTTTGTATTTCTTTTTGTTACTTTTTGAATAACAGTCAAGAATTTAGTGTAACTTTATGCCTCTTTGGAAATCAAACCACAAGTTCTACTAGGCTCTAATTGTATCTCTGTAGAATACTTTAAGTAGTGCATTTATGCATTTGCGTATTTTTGGGACACCAAGGAGCATCCGACATTAAAGTATAATTAAATAATAAACTGACACAATTAATAAGTGTCAGTTTGCAAACTTTTTTCACATATAAGGCAAATATTTCTTTCACAATTTAGGATTTCTGGTGAAAAATTTAGTATGTGTCACATTTCCAACCTATGTGTCCATGTCGCAACCTTCAGCTAAAATCACCAAAGACAAGGAATTTTGCAGAATCCAATTTAAAAGTTGTTTTGTTTTGCTTTCTTCCTTCCCTATTTTTCATGTGGTGTCATTGTTTGCCTGTTTTAATTAGCCAATTACTAGTTAATTATCAGTCTTGACTGTCACCTGTGTTTCTTTTTTTTTTTTTTTTTACTTCTGAGTTGATTTGTGAGTTCATTAGTTAATTTCACACAACTGTTACAGATTGTTGTGTTTTCAAAAGGCCTTTGCTGTTGTTCTTTATAGGACTGTTAAACATGATTGGCTTGTGCTGCCTTTTCTTGACTAGTCTTGCTTCTTGTGACAGTGACTTAGTCAAGTTAAGCATTTATTTTGTCTTTCTTATTGGTTTGTTTTGAGCAATGTTTTGCTTTGTTTTTTGTTTTTCTTCATTTTGTGACCAATGATTTTTTTGTGAAACACTTGTTTTGTCAATTATCAAAAGTCAACAGGCCTAATGTCCTTATGCTTGTTTATTAGTATTATTTGTTTAATTGCAAATAATATTTGTATTATTTGTTTATTTCTTTTAACGTGATAATAAAAGTCCTCCATTTGCCATTGGGTCCTTCTCCTGGTTGCACAGAAAGCTTGACATTGTGCCTCTGACTTATTTTTTTGTAAATTCCAAAGTCATCAAGCTTTTTATTTTTGAATTAATACATGAAAAAATTTTGTAAGAAAAATTACAATTATTTAAATTTAAACGCATTAAAATATCAAATGTCTCAATGGTAAGTAGTTCCATTTTTTTCCAATACTCATAGAAGGCAGAAGTATTCTCTCAAAGCGTGTGCTGTGAAAATTCAGCAAAAGACTTTTAAAGTACGTATTCTTAAGAAGGCTAAAAAAAACTTTTATAGGGGGCACTAAATCCTACGTTTAAGAAACCACCCAGAACAAAGAACACAATCTGTTGAAGGGCATTGTTCACTCTCAATGGCTACTGTTGCTTGAGAATGATTCTATAAACTCAATCATTAACAATACTGGAGCAAAACCTTCGACTGCTTTATCAATGAGGAGAGTTGTGAGTCCAAGATGCAGTTAGCAAAAGAGCAAAGCTGGGCGCTTGGATTTTGAGCAGAACTGGGTTCTTGTTCAGACCCTGCATGAGTTAGTCATTGAGGGTCAAAAGCCCACCTGACCAGAACAGCACAGGCTGAGAAACAAGCAGTATTCATGGCATCCCCTGTGAAAGCAATCACATCATTCTGGGTTCAACTGTTCCAATGGAGGATCCCTCTCCACGTTGCTTCTTTAACCCTCTCTCCTTTTCGCCTCCTGTTCTGATTGACATCTCAGTGACCCTTAAACAGTCTCTTGTTGTGGATATAAAGTAGGTGTAAAGCGAGATGGAGGAGAGTGTTCTGATCCATTGAGCTCTTACAGTCCAATCCACCATCTTTCCTCTTTCTGCCCGGCTTCCTTTTCATGCTCCACTCTTCTTTAACAGCCTGTGCTTCCATTCTCGTTCCATCTTTCTAGCACCGATCTCCTTCATCTGATTCTCTGAGGGACTTCCGCGCCGCATCAAGATGTCAGAGCGTTCGAAGGCAAACATTCATCACCGATGCGCATTGAGAGCGTACACACAGAAATCCACTCAGTGACTGGCATGTCTTGCTAGACACAGAGCACAGTCAGAAAACTTGGCATGACAAGACAGTTTTCAAAAGTTTTGTGAATTTATGATATATTAGGACTTTTTTTTTTGCTTTGGCTGTATTAACTGTTGCCACAACTATATGCCACAAACATAAGTGCATATACATATGCCATATACATACATAAATGCTGTCGCTACATAAGTGCTTTGGCCATGATGCATCTCCTGTTTTAAGATTGAACTAAATCTGGTTGACTAGACAGTAAATCCAGTGTAAATGAACAAACCAGACCAGAAATCTCAAGGAAATTCCCATCTAATCCTTATATTAATTAATGTTACATCAATGTATCAAACATTGTCACTGTATTTTATGGTTTACGTGTTTTTCTAGACTTGGACATTTTCTTTCATCTAAATATGCTTATACTTTCTTAATATATTATAGAGATTAATAATTAATGTGTAGATTATTATATATCATTAATATTAGATTAGAAAAACATTTAATTAAGAATTAATTACCAACCAAATTGTATCACAACCACGACAATAAATTCTTATTTTATCCTATTTTACTAACAAAACATGCTTCCTAAGAACGATGGATTTGTTGTCTTTAAAAAAAAAAATGAAAGGAAGTGCAAAAAAAGGACCATGAACACACCGTTTCTAAGCGTGTTTTGATGACTCATTCCGACTTGTTTTCCTCAATTTGCTTGACAAGACCTGATCAAAGACCTCCTGACCTCCTTACGATTAGAGATTGGGACACATCCAAAGTCGTGAAAAGCCCTTGACTTTAACACAGAAGGAAAGCTGAGTCTGCACGGAAAGTAAGAACAAAAAAAGTGCCAGCCACCAATGTTGAAGGAAAGTCACAGGAGTGGGTGTTTTGTAACTGATTCGGGTCTGATGCATGCGTTTGCATTAATGCAAACTCCAAAAGAAATAAAGATGGATTTCACAGCCTCAACACTGAAAAGCCTGGAGCATCTCCGTGCCAAATGACTTTAACACGGCAAGGCGTTGCAGGCAGTACTATCACATTTTCAAATCTTTTAATCTGGAAGCAATTTTAAAGAAGGAGATTCTCCCACGTAGTACACACAATCTCCGCTTTGCTTTAAAACACCCTAATTCAATCAGTAACACACACACACACCTCAATAAACAGCCTGGTGGGGACCTGATCATCCCATGCAGTAGCCAGCCTGATGAAGGCGATGTGAGCTGAGGCTTAACTGAATTCTGCTCTGAATTGTAATTCAGAATCTCAGTGTGTCCCTGTCCTTTTGCTCACACTCTTCTTTCACATGCATGCACTTCGTAAATCCATGCTTCTCGCTCCCTCTACTTGTCAGTTTGATGTTCAGTCAACACGACAAGTGTGTGACCTGAGAAAATGTGCACGTTGACAGCATATGACCTTTACCGCTTGTGTTGAGACAGAGGCGAGAGCCCCTAACCCCCCACACAGACATCCTTGCATCTTCTGGTCCAGCTCTCAGAGCAGCATCGTTTGTGTAGGTGCTCCTGTCTCTCCCTGCTTATCTGTGTCTATAATGTCGCCCTTTCTGGTTTGATGCCCCGTGTGACTTGAATATAAACACATCTCAGACTGTCATTCACTTAATTCCACTGACGAGCCACATCAAGTGTCTCTCGCTTTAAACGCGCGCACACACAAGCCTCCAAAGTCACGAATGAGACATTAAACCCGATTTATCGTTCACACACCAAACAGTAAACGCATGCCGGATTCATTAAGAACTTGCAACTTACCCTGCGCGCGCAACATGTGGGTATTCCACATGAAAACAAAAGCGAAAATCCAACCAAACAAGCGCCGTCGCGGTTTCTCCATGGCCGGCGTACTCCTAGTCCTTTGAGGAGACTTGATCTCGTAAACTTTGCCCTTGGGAAGAGGGCTCGGACCCTCGCCGAAGCTCGAGTCTGCGACCTCGGTTTGTGCGCGAGGAGGAAAGTGCGCGCTCCGTCGCGCGAGGCGCTTTTCATTCATCCCAGACGCGGGAGAGTTCAGCTCCCAGCGTGACACTTTCCCGGTCGTTTTACTTTCATATCCTGGGGGTTTCAGGGAAACCTGGCCCTCGCCTTTGCATCCAGAACTCAATAAAATGATTCCATCAAAGCCAATGGAGCAAGTGTCGGTACAGCGCTCTGCCTTTGACAAACATCCCACGGCGGAGCGCGAGCCGCTCTGCCGAGTCCCGAAACGCCTCATGGTGTTACGCTATTGATTCGAGAAAAGTATTAATACGCTCGTCTATGGTGGATTTAATCTATCCGCTTAGAGTGATATTATCTCCTGTAAACCCACGTTGTTTTGACGTCTGTGCGGCAGGATTATCTGTACTCGATCATTTCGAATGTTTTAGTGTCCTTTGAGGAATCCCTTACAATCCACATTGATGCTCCATAGATTTGTCTTTATCCATTAGGAAAGCGCTCAGAGTGTGTTCTTAGATTATTTGGCAAACCATGAATGTGTCCGGAATACTTAATTCCATCTCAAATCCCAGCCAAAGTCAAGTCAAATCAAGGATTTTAAGAAGCACCATGAAAATCTGGGAAAATCTCCGTGAACGAATGACACCTGCAAAATTATAAAATCAAAGATACAACAAGTCAGATAAAGTCTTTGCAGATAAACAAACATTATGTGAAATCATTTTACAACGTGATCTGTGTTCGGTTCCAGTTATAACTCGAGTAAATGAGACAAAATAAATATTAACCTATTATTAAAAAAGATCTATTAACAGACTATTAGCCGGTGTCTCTATAGTCCGTTTCAACCACAAGTCACTACAAATGACACTTAAATGACACGTTAGACTCAGCGATTCAGTTAGCGAGTCAATCAAACTCTGCTCGCTTGAATCAGTTCGGTCACCGAGATCTCGCAGACTAAAGTAGCAATCGTTTTGTATTGAACAAGGTTGATAGAGAAAGGTTACCGTTACGTTAGAGAAAACCCCACAGTTACGATAAATTATGTAAAGTCACTAAATATTACATGGAAAAAATATGAATCACTAAAGAATCGGTTCAAATGAATGACTGCTATTAGAGTCAGACTCGAATGGACTCGAGAGTGAGAGTAGCACTTTCCAAAATGCACGTGTTATCGAACCGCAAACATCCAAACGCTCGAAACGATTGATTTATAAATGATGTTTAAACCAGCGTTTTATCGCACTTCGCAGGACCTTTGAGAAAAATACTTTGCACGGCTACAAGTGTTCATTTACGCACTAATCAGTAATCACATTTCATTTCAAATGTTAAATAAAAGTCCTCACCTAACGATGGTGAGGTCTTGGTCTTCTTTTCGCTTAGAAAACTGACCAAGAAAACGGACTCGAACACCTGCTGATCGGACGGAACATGAATTGTTCAAATAATCATTTAACACCCGACTAATAATATGCCCAGGTGATCGTTTACTTCAACTTACACGTATGAATAAGCCACGTTCTCTTTGTTGGGTAGTAATTTCTACAGGACTGAATTTGAAGTTGAAATCGGGGTAGCGTTGGTCCCGCCCTGCTGCACGCTGATTGGTCAGCGCTCCGCAAACAAACGCCTTTTTTGTGGAGATGGAGAGAAACTGCTGAAACATGGTGTCATGCGCCCCCAATCCGAGAGAAATCAAATGCATGTATACATTTCCACTAAAGTGTGAGATATGTTATTTAAAACATCAAATCTTTTATTTGCTCTTTATGTCATTATGACCAGTTGTTTAATGTAATGCAAAAACGTCTTACTTTAATTATCTTAATGTGTGACATCATATGTCTGAAAGTATAGCCTGGTGTGAAATTAAATAATCAAATATTTTGAAATATTCAAGAGACATTCATCTTGGCTTGACAAATACATATAAAATCTGTTGCCTTGTGACAGAATGTATTTGATGAACAATTATGAACAATTTTAGTAGGCCTACACTTTTTTTTAATTGTCTTTTAAGGGATGTGATGGCTGGCATTTCAGTCCTACTTCAATGATTTATTTTGTGCTTCACAGAACAAAGCAACTCGTGCAGGTTCAAAGCAATCTGAATATGTTCTTAAAGCTTGTAGATCAATTTAAAAACCTGGTTAGAAATGATATAAATAAATAGCACACACTCACACACACACACACACACACACACACACACACACACACACACACACACACACACACACACACACACACAATATTAAATGCATATTTGTTTGAAAAGCAAGTAATGAATTTGTATTTTTGCATTCTTATAGTGTAATTAGTATCATAGATGTATATTACATGTTTATAAAAACATGTATATAAACTGTATTTGCTGGTTGTCTACGTTGTCTATTTATGTACTGTAATGTACATTATATAATTATAAATTGTATATTTCTAAATATTTTCAACAATATGTATATCAACAGTGTTGATTTTTCTTTCTACTTGCAGTTTACTGGATCTACGTTCTGTCTTTATAAAAGCCGGCAAGATGTTGTTAGAAGCCAACGAAATACAATAATCAATATGAACAATTTGTTCAGTGCCGGACATTTCACCCCCATTGAGCTTTTAAAGAACTATAAGGTCTTTACTCTAGAAGCTAAAGAAACAGAACACTTTTGCTCCCTGCATGCACGGATAATCCAGTCCTTTTCTGAATCCTTCTCTAACAAACATGACACAACCAACTCTGCAGAAGTTGCTGCAGCTATTGAGAAGCTAATGAAAGTCAGGTGGCCTTGGTGATTGAGCGGTGGTCCGGGNGGGGGGGGGGGGGGGGTTCTGTGCTTGCTCCCTTCACTGACAGCAGTTTCTTCATTTCTCAGTGGCAAAATGTGTTAATACTCTGGCCTCCGCTTGAGCTGGTCATTCCTTGGTTTCTATTATGTATGTAATTGGAACAACTAATTCCAAAACCAATTTGATTTGCAATTATGTCCATTCCCATTCCAGGGCACTTTTCATTTAAAGCCTGTCTTACTGCGGCAGCGATAGCGGACTGACATAAGGACACAGGTGTGCGCGCACACACACACACACACACACACACACACTCCTGATAGCAATCTTCTGCTCTTCCTTGAGTTAAATGGTCCTCCTGCCACATTTCCTAATGTGTTTTTTCCACTTTGTAAATGGTTCCCACTCACTTTTGTCAGATGTACTTGTTATTTCAGCAATAATTATAGGTTTTAACCAACATCCACATTTTAAAACAGCCCAACACGTCTAAAACATTCCACAGATATAGGCCTGGCCATGTACTTAAGATGTCAAAATTCCAAAAATAACATCTAACAAATTAACCATCTTCATCAAACATCTTGCTGGTTTGCCATTTTTGGCCAATTCATGATCAGACTGGTTTTTAGTCTACAAATATAGCAACACCTAATATAACGTCTCCTGAAACTCAACCTGGGATGTGTTCAGCCGCTGGTCTTTGAACTCTCAGGCTTCTGTCAGTCATTTTTACGAGCGAGCACGAAGATGCTCTATTGAAGTAATTCTAAAACTAATTCACTCTCTGAAAATCAAAAGCAGTTTTAAGTTTCAAGAGATCCTATGGATTTATGAAGAGAAGTTTACCAGGTGTGTGGTGTGTGTGTGTGTGTGTGTGTGTGTCATGGATTCTGGCTTAAAGCCAGATGGAACTTATATTCCTATCATGGATTCTGGCTTAAAACCAGACAGGACTCTTATTTTGAAGTTTTTGTCTCTGTTGATCATGTCCTGCTTCGTGTCCTGTGTCCCAGCTGTTCTGTGTTATTTGTTAGTCTATGTATTTAAGTCCCTGTGTTACATGTATCACTGCCAGTTTGACAGTTGTTATTTCCTGTCACTCTTGCCTTAAGTCTCGTCACGTCTTGTCTAGTTGTAGTTCTTGTGTTTGGATTATCTTGTGTACCGACATCTTGCCTGCCCCGACCACGATTCCTGAATAAACCCCTTTTTGGACATTTAACTCCTTGTGTGCCGTGATCTCGTCCAGGAAGTGCATGTGAGTCCACCCTGCCTTGTCCTAGTGACAGTCGTACATGACAGTGTGTATGTGTGTGTGCGCGCGCGCGCGTGCGTGCGTGTGATTGCATCCGTGTGTGTGTGTGTGTTGCACGAGTACTTGCACATCTTTGTAATTCTAGGTTTGCGTCTGAAATATTGTCAATCAAACTGAAATCCTATTGGGACAATTTTCCAAACAGGGGGAATCAATACCTGGTTAGAACAAGGTCAAATGCAGAATTACAAATTCTGATTCGCGCTGAAGTAAATGCAGACTGGGCTATTCATTTGACTCTCATTTACAGTTGTTATTTTTTATTTTTTACTTTATTTCATTTATTTTTGATAATGTATTTATTTATTAATTGCTTGTTTTATGTATCTATTTGTTTTTATTTTTAAATTGTCATTAAATTGTGTAAATAGATGTTGTTTTGTTAGTTATCTGTTGATTAAGTTTTTGTTTTCAATTTAGTTAGTTCTTTGCTAATTTCATAGATTTTGTAAATCAGTTTAATAATTCATTTTCAAATGAAATGCATAAAACCATTGCAATTCTTTGTGCTTCAAATTAAAAGCCTACTTCCAGGAAGTGCTAGTGCCAAACTGTGAGTTTAACTTCCCGAATTTATTGGCATACTTGAATTTTGCTCCTTTAGCGTTCATGAATAACATTCAGCAAATCTGACTCTCAAAGCTGTGTTTCTTGTGCCTGGAGGCGAGGACTCGATTGTATTACAACAGAGAAATCTGATCCTTCACCTCCACCCATTAGCAAAAAGAGAGATGTTCTCATTCCTCCGTTTATCAGATGTTAGGAGAAGAAAACAAGTCTGTCTGCAGAAGCCAGCAGAGATGGCAACTCTCAGAAGACAACAGGAGAATGAGAAATGGAGGTTGAAATACAATGAAAGTAAAATCAGACTGACAGTAACAAAGCGAAGGGAAGAGACAAGTGCATGAGAATAAAGACGAAAAGTAAAAGGCAGAGTGATGGATAGACTCAAGAGGAAAGATAAGTGTAGGTGGTACAGGTATATAACGTCACGTGTTTTCTCGAGACGTGCACAGCCTCAGGATCTGTCGATGAACTCCGAGAAGGTCCATCCTTTAGGCTATGTCGTGCGGAACTGGGTTTAGACTGAGCTTTTAAAGCATCAGAGCAAGACGTTTGTCATGTGATTGGGCAGCTTGTTGAATGAGGGTGCACTAATAGTCAAATAAATTGCTAGAAATGGGAATATTAAAAGTTTTGGCAAGCAACTGGTTAATGTAGAGCATTATTTTTAATTTTATATGCTGTGCTGTGCTGTGCTGTGTGTGTGTGTGTGTGTGTGATGTGTGTAATCAGCTCAGGTGTTTGTTCAGCTCAAGTGAGCTGTGGTTTCCTGAAACCTAATCTGAAATTCTTCTGCTTTCTGGCTAAATCACTGCGAACACACCCAGAAAGAAGCGAATTTGAGACCTGAGAAAAGTGCATCCACACAAAGAGTCTTTTGGATGGAGCAGTAAAAGAAGCAGAGGATAATTAAACTGATTGAGAGTCATTAAATTCATCACAATGAGTAAAAACACGTGGTCTCTGTGATTAATTTTTTTATTTTTACAAAAACAAAAAAAGATAATTAATACGTTGAATTGAAGTTGACATCCGGTGGCTTAGTCGGTCGAGCAGGAGCCAGGGTTTAGCGACGAAACCCTAAATTTGACTCATGCAAAAGTAATGAAAAATGCAAAAATCTTTAGAAAATGNAAAAAATGAATTTTTTAAACAACCGTGTATTTACTTCACATTCATTTAGCAGACACTTTTATCCAAAGCGACATACATTTTATTACAACTTTTACAATTCATCAAACTAAATATTGCAAGACAAGGACATTTTAGGGATTTAAGGGATTTTGGGGTTAAAATAATGTCTAGGGAGACAAAGATGAGTTAGGGTGACAAAGTTGATTTTTATAGTCATGTATGCCAGTATTTACTGTCTAAAATGTATAAGTACAAGAAACACACAGAAGAGTGAAAAAAATCAGTTCTTCCATCAATACGTCTATTTAATACGTACTGAATACGGTTGAATAAAATTCTTGTTCAATATCGTTACCTTGAGGTTGAAATGAGCGGAGAGATTAATTTCACGACTCATAAAACTGCTTCACGATTTAGATTTTTACATTTCTGGTTTAAAACACAAATGAATCAATATTTTTAAAAAAGTTTTCATATAAAAAGTGAACTTGCCACTAGGATTAAAACACTTCTGTCTGTCAATCAGTCTATATTGTTTATTTAAAATGTAACAATTACTTCTCACTACATAAAGCGATCTATTCATCTTCCTGAGCTTCTTCCATCACAGGGTCAAGGGGAGCTTGAGAACTTCTGAGCCTGAATCAAGAGACACACACTCATCAATTGACCAATCGCTGGTCTCAATCACACATACAGTCAATTATAGTCTTTTCAACTTTGTCCCCAAGTGAAAGTTTTCCATTATTTTTGGTTTTGCTGGCAAGCATCTTCTTGCCTGAGCACTAAAGGTGTGAACTATGCTTAAAAACACTCCCATCTGTTGCAAAAAGGTGAGAGATTTCTTATCGCTTACAAAAGAAAAGCATTACAGCATCCACGGGAAGTCTACAACTCTAGTTAATAATAAAACCTGGAAGCGGATCCGCAGCAGGTGGCTCGGTGACTCGGAGTCTATTGTTCGGTGTGACTGCATTAGCACCTGGACCCTGAAGATCCACCAAGGTGTTTGAAAAATGGCAGAGCCTACAAAGCCTGTCATGCTAACAAACACCAACAGGCACACGCGTGGCTCGGCGCAGCGAATAACCTCATGTATCTTAACTTACTCGGTTTAAACCCGCTCATCCCACCCATCCACACTCGAGGTGCTTAGGTAATGTAATCCCGTCTCAGTCCATCTCCCGTAATAGATGAACTCTGTTCACGTCAGCTCCTAGTGTGACCAATACATCACAGGCGTCTAGTGTTCGGCCCTTCACACACACACACACACACACTCTCAGAGGAAATAAATTTGAGCAATAAAGAAACGTCCCGCTGTCTAGAACAGATGCATCAAAGAGACTGTCCCTTGCCGAACGCCATAGAACCGCACGAGGTAGAAAGAATCAGGCGTGGTAAGATTCAAATGAGGTTTTGTTGATAGTGCATTTACATAACAGAGAAAAGCTCATGTTTAATTGATTTCCTCTGAATTTATCCAGCAAAGCCGGAGCTTTGAAAGAGCTTTGGGTAGATGCGACACTGCAAAGCGTGCCAGCATATCGCAACTGCAAGATTAGGGCATTAGTCTTGCACTTTCTCAAATGAATGTCGCTCACTGGAATACGCATTTTGAATTTTAACAGGTAGACCGTCATGGGCTTAAACTCTGCTCTTTAGCAAAGAACCGCGCCCGGACAAAGAGTCGAGTGAAGCAAGACAAATTGGCAGCTCCAAAAGTCTAAGCTAACTTAACCTTAATGGAGCACAACAATAAAGCATTAGTCGTTGGTTTCTAATTGTGCAATGTGGCCAACAGAACCACGAGAAGTACTGTACGGACATGGCTTAATGGTTTTTTTTTTTTTTTGTAGCCTTGATTGGATTACAACACAAAATCTGGCCCGAACAGATTGCAGAAAACTTCATGAATTAGCACCAGCTCTGGGGTTTTGGGTGGTTAAAGGTCACTTTTGAAAGGATTTTAAATACCACAAATGTTAATATCAAGCGTTTACATATTTATAAATTTGGATTAAGCTGTTTACAAGAGGCAGCTATAAATTCTGTTTTGGGTGGTTCAAAAGTAATTCATATATTTCTTAGTTTGAACAAAATTTCTATTCATTTTGAATCACAAGGAAGTTAGGATATACTGTCGACTCCTGTTATTTGGCACACATTGGGAAACAGCCATTTTGCCCCGATAATTTGCAAGTTTGCTAAGCAGAAGCGGAGAAAACCCATAAAATCAGGACTGGTTTTATGTGTAAGAGTCCAATAATGCACTCTAGTGCCCCCTCTTTACTATACTAGTAACTAGCAACATTACTATACTACTAACTTTACTAAAACAAAATATATCCACAAACCCCATTTCTAGGCTTTGTTTATTTGAGGGTTGCAGGGAGCTGAAGATAAGCTCAGCGTTAGTTGACCCAGAGACACAAAACAAAATCTGGATCAGTCATGGAGATTCACATAAATAAACACTCTTATTCTCACCTTGTACAATCAAATCCTAAAATAACAAAATGTACATTTAACTGTAATTAATTTTAGATCCAGTAAAAGGCAATGTTATGTATCCTGATGCCTACCAACTCTAAGATCTAAGATGCCAACAACAATCTTGTTTATAACAGGTAAAGTGTTAAAAGTATGATAGACATATAGCAATTTTCTGGTGTTAATGTTATTCTTGTATTATTTGGGAAATGTTTTTTACGTAGGACGACAGCAGGTGGAACTCCTCTCGTTCATCCATTGAGCAATGACCAGGAAGATTAAAGGAGGTCATGATGCAAGAAGAGAGGCGCCACATTATCCTTGGAAGTGCTTGCCTGTTGCTGTTTTGAAACAGAACTTTGCATCTGAATATTGTATATTTAACAACATCTGTAAATATCTTTGGTATATTCTTATTAGACACAACAGAATACACAGGTTGCATTTCCCGACAATTTTCTTGTCCTTTTCTTTTACAAAATGGAAATAATGCGTATTAGACCATCATGTGAATGTACTGATGCCTGCCATGTTTATCAAATTGGCCACATCTGGCCTGTGTGCAATTACAGCGTACCAGGCAGAGCCAATAGCTGCGGACATCGATGAAAACATGCACCATACAAAATACAACACTGCTCCAACAAAAGACAAATGACTTACGTGTCTATTCATCAAAAAATGTTGATTCATTGTCTTGAGGGTGAAAAGTTCAATGTAACACTAATTTTACTTTACAAGCATTACTTAGCATGTAGCGAGTTATATATTCCTGAAAATACACTTCGCAATGTGTTACACTACTGTGTTACAGTAAAAATGTATACATTATCGTAATACATAACTTTGTAACGTGTTACTCCCAACACTAGTCTTCAATGCACATTTTTAGTTTGTGGAAGGAAATCAGACACCCAGTACAAACAGACGTGGACTGAAGAAACAATTGGATTGTGTCAATACAACTCTTGATTCATTTACCACAAAAGTTCTATACACTTCATATTCCTTTTGTGAAATTACCTCTTTAACCACTTTCCCAAAACCAATTTATATGTACCTAACTGCTTCTAGCGTTAAATTCAATCACTGTCAGTTAATTTGGCAAGACCGTGTAGCTGTGCATCCGAGGAAAAAGTTAAAGAGTATGAGAGCAATAATTCAGATAAAGAAAATTTGTTCTGAGAAAAGCAGATATTTCAGTGAAGTGCTTGACTAATAGCAAGAGAGAGACAGTGTGCAGACATTTGGATCAAAGTGGGGCCCCAAAGTGTGTCTTGCTCCACAACTTTGAAGCCTGTTTGAGGGTCAAGGTGGAATTTTAGAGCTGAGTTACAGTTCAATTTTGGTTAAGGTGGGTGTAATAGGGTGAAAGAGGAATATCTTAATAGTTAGGCTGTAGTGGGTGTTTTTTGTATGTATATACAAAATGATGGGTTGATATACTGTTTATGCTAGTTTGGGTTTCTTGTATTTATGCATAGTTTTATATTTATGTATAGTTCTAAACAACTGAGTTTTTTTTTACTCTAAGTTAATCATGCATTGATATCCACAGTAACATGTTGCCAAAAACTTTTAGTACAGCTGAAGCTTATAGAAGCCTTCTCAAAGGTTGAAAAGATTTTGACTTTGCATGATTACGTTTTTTATTTAAAGCCTAAAATGACACAATTATGACTTGGAAGTATCATGAGAGCTTTAGACTGAGATTAGCTGTCTTGTATTTGTGGCGTCTGGCAACACTGACAACATTATTATGCCATGCTCCAGAATTGTGTTCCTAAGCTCAAGCAACAGAAATTGTTCCAGTAGAACACTTTTTGTCCTCGAAGTTTTGCCCTCAAAATTGCACATTTCAGCCATGCAAATATTCCAATTTGAGGAACAGCAATTTTTATGCAGAATACACACAAACCATGCCACCTCAGCAGCAATTTTGTTGTCATGTATCAAGTTATAAATTAGTGAAATTCATCTTTTCAAGACGACCATATGACACAATTGTCAGCCAATCAACAGATGTGTTTCCTTCCTGAAATTCTGCCATTGATTCTGCTGTTGGTGCGTTTCTTTTTTTGTTGAATAAAAGTTTACTCTTGTCTGAAATACAACAAATCAATGTTTTTTCTTGTAAGTTTAGCTGAATGAATCCTGCTGAGGTAATGCAATTTCTGTTAACATTGACAGCAAGCAATTAGGTTTAGTTATTGCTACAATACATGGAGCAGTAGACAATCTCAGCTTCTCTGGTTCATAATGCTGGACAAATCAACAGAAACACACACACACACACACACACACACCAGCGGTGTAAAGAGTACCAGACAGCTATACTCGAGTAAAAGTACAGATACTTACTGTACAAATTACTCCAATACAAGTAACAAGTCACCAATTTCAAAAGACTTGAGTCAAAGTACTAAAGTATCCAATTTGAAAAGAACTTAAGTATTAAGAAGTATTTTTGTTCGTGCTCAATATAGGCCCAAAAAACAAAGAAATTTGAAAACAAACTATTGTTTTCCAAGACAGAAACAGAATTTAACCTCAATGTTTGAAAACTGGTAGAACAAAGTAGATAAAAATAACAAAAAGTCAGTCTCAATCACTTAAATTTGCAAGTAGATATAAAGTAAAATGATTAATCTGATTAGTAAATTATATGTATTTATTATTTATATGTATTATTATTATTATTATATGCATATGTATTATATAAAGTTCTATATTATATAATAACATTTGTAAAACACATTTTTACGCCCCTAATTCGCGTTCTTGTGGTTTCTAATTCACAAATAGCATCCATTACCTTCAGCATCCTAAAGATGGCGATATTCACCTCGTCCGCCCAAGAAATTAACCGCGGTATAAATCACAATTACAATGTAACGACAATGTAACAGTAACAGTAAGTGTTCGTTCAAATGTAGTGGAGTGAAAAGAACTGCTGCTAAGTCACAAATGCAGTGGAGTAGAGAGTAAAAGTTGCTTCTATTTTTGATACTCAGTGCAAGTACGAAGTAGCCAAAAACATACTTAAGTAAAGTAACCAAGTACATTTACTCAAGTATTTTACACCCCTGACACACACACACACACACACACACACACACACACACACACAAATATATAAGATCTTCAGAAGTCCATGGGGTTTGCTAACTTTTATAGATGATTCAAATCGGAACTATAGTTAATACTATGCTTCACTAACCTTTCTACTTAGGAACAAACCCCAAGCTGATTCCCATCAGCAGCAGAATGTGGAAGAGTCTACAAAATCACTTGAGCCAATTTTGCTTCCAGAGATTCATCAGTATCATCCGATAGAACTTGGATGAACAGATTTGGGAGGTCAACAGACAAGAATTTTGCACGTCCTCTCCAGAGGTCCTATGTCTTTCTAATTTGGTCAAGTCTCAACAACATGCTACCCTGAGCTCCTGGCACCTCGCTTCATACCCTCCCTTACCTTGGTCAAGAGAACCCTCATCTGTATGGGCGATTGATCACTGTTTTAAGTTTTGTTAACCCTGTAGAACCAGTGTAGGGGGATTCCAGCCCTGCAGCCTCATGTACATAAGTCCAAGTCCCTACCACTGGGCCACATGATGATGGTTTTCCTCTACCTCCCAATGAGGGCGACAACAATGCAATCTACATTGTAAAAAGATTCTGGACTCCCGTTGGCCACGTCACCGGCTTTCCTGATCCAACGTTTCAGCTGGAATGTCAGTTCCCCAGTTCATTCTTTGTCTGGTGTTACCTGGATTACCTTCAAAAGCTACTCCCCGCACATAAAATCCCCTCGTCATCCTCAATCCAAGTCTGCATCTTGTCTCTCCATTCCTCCCAAGTCTTTTTCCCATCATCCTTGTCTCCACGTAATTCAGTGTCAGAATCTGATGGTTGTTTACTACTTAGCCTGTTATTAAAGCACTTAACACCTGCACATGCCATGTTATTGTACTCTTCGAGTATAGATAAAAGCAAATGAAGTGCATTTGCCTGGGATTTGATTAGAAATATAATTAAGTAGCTTTTATGTATCTGCTGTTACTTGAAGTGCGTTTAATCCTGGATGATCAGCTTAACTTCACTGTGGTTGAAAAGTAAATACTTTCATTACCATTTTCAATAAAACAATGACCGTCAATGCATATATATTAT
>SOMO01000029.1:592843-633603 GCA_028128575.1 Paedocypris carbunculus | reverse complement strand
CAGATAAAACTCTTCGCCGACGTAACAAGGAGTTTTCAACTGCTTCCGGGGTCTTTTCGGAGGAGCGAAAACCAGCTTGGATTACTGCAGAGTTCCAACGAAGAGCCTTATCGAGTTGGTTGCAGAGATGAAACGAACAAATCTGGCTTCAATCATCTGAAAGGTAATTGCATGTGGCACGCCACCGCCCTTTTATACCAACTGGTACGGGTCAAAGGTGGCATGCAAATTCATGCAGCCATTGAACTTGACCGTTCATTGGCCGGTATGTAAGAATAAACGCGAATGGCTATGCATCCGTTATCCCATAGTCTGGTCTCTGACTGACGTCGAAGTGACCTGACTATGAAAGGGAACACTGGGACACTATGAAACAGTGGGAATTACCGTTGAGGTAAAATAAGCATAACGTTCGTATTATGAAACCAATTAGATGAAATAGTGAGAGTGAGTGGGTGTGAATGTGTGTGTTTATGTGTCTCACTCTGTGAATGGTTGGCCGTCAATTAAGGTTGTCTCCGTTTCAGAGTTACCGGGAATGGTTCCAACTACCCCAGAAATGAAAAAGTGGTTCATAAAATGGATGAATTAGTTATTTACCCTGCTCTAGCATGTAAGAAATGCACTCATAGTATGATGCACTGCGTGGATTTTAGACAGATACGTAAATCTGATGAATTGAAGAGTTTGAATTAGTGAGCGAAAAAGGCATTTCTCCACCTGCTGGTCATGTTTTGCCATTGCAGCAGAACCAAAAAGGTGGTTATCTGTCTTGGTAGCTTGTGACCATATTCGTGAGCAAAACACACGCTACAGGATTAATCCATAGTACGGATTTATAGAAACACAACACAATCACATTCTTAAAGCCTCCACATTTATTAGTCAAATTCTCCTCCTGGATCTTCAGCATCTGGCAGCGGTCAGGCATCATTTATGCCTCCTTTAACAAAAAAGTGCATAATAAGTCTCTTAATAACAGTCGACAAGATTCTCATCTGTTTGCTGAGCTGCAGATACAATATCCTCCATTAATGACAGTGTTGAATTCACCACGTGGTCGCAGCTCAGCGTCAACGTCTTCTGCATGTCATCCAGATCCAACATCTGCAGCAACACCAGCAGACTCACATCCCCCGCTACTGATTCTCTCCAGGCGTTCTGGTGGTGGTACCTACTCTGAACCCCGTCTCCCCATCTGCACCCGCTCACACTCAAGACAAGTGTGTTCTGATCAATATCCGCGGCTGTGGTTGATCGGAATTTCAACAAAATGGCACAGGCTTTCTCGCTCACAGGCCTATCGCAGTCAAACAAGCTGTTGAAGAGCGCATCAAAAAGCCCGAGATCTTTCCACTCGCTCAAGGCCCGAGTCAGATGAGACTTTTCTGAAGAATTAAAACCATGGGCTTCGTAAAGGCTCTTGTCCATCAGCGCTTCCGCCAGTTCCAGCGTGTGCATTTTTACTTCCCAGTCAAAGTCGTTGCTTCCGGTTGCGAGAACTGATTTTAAGAGCGGGCCCGTCATCACAGCGTGTGATTCCTTCAGCCATGATGTGAAGGTCTGGACCACAGCTCTGCGAGGGAAGCTCTCCGAGTCCTGAGAGAGGATGGTCATCATGAGGGCCACAGCTTCCTCCTGAAGACCGAAAGGAAACGCCATTCAATCAATCAGTAGTAGGTAGGGATAACTGTAATANAGGTAAGCGTCTCCCTGACAGCAGCTACGGCGCTGGCTCGGACATATCCTTCTGTGTCGGCCAGCGAGGAGACGACAGCAGATACTAAGCCACTGTCATGGAAAGCTTCAGTAAAACCGCTGTTACCTGAAGAGAAAACTTAGAGAATCATCTCTAAGCATCAGTATTAATGTACAATAGTAAAACGTCTATGACCACAAAAAGAAATGAAAAAGAAGAGTTATTTATAATTCTGACAGTGCAGGTTATTGTAAGACATCTTGGATAAGCTTGTGTACCGCGCAAAGCCGCCGCAAGCTGTGCGATGAACTCCAGTGTGGAGTCTCTCACTTCCCATCGCAAATCATACAAACGTTTCCTCAACACAGGGACGAAGCCTGAAAAACACACACAAGACACTGAGTATCTGCCACGATACATGCCGTGCGGAGATGCTGATTGGATGGTAAGTCTCTGACATCATCAGTCAGATTAACACATATGAGTTCTAGAGAACAGAGTATTCATCATTTGACTAGTTAATGTGTTTCTTTAAAACTTCATATACATAAAATAAATATGATAGAAAAACCAATATTATTATTGCCTATTACTTATAAAGGAAATCCAAACCCCACCCCTTCTGAAGAAAATAATGCATAATGTTTGTAGATGTCAGCTTTATCGGACACAATTTTATTCAAAAGAAAACATGTCATGACTTGCTAACCGTTTACTTTTGCGGTGACAAATACAGAGTTTCTTAGAATAATTAATAATTCAATTATTCTGCTCAGCCAAGGTGCCATAAGAAAAAACCGTGAGATCAGCAGCGCCCCCTAACATGGTGCAGAAGAACTGTCTGCCTCACACAGAGCGTTTTAAGATCGCTGAGCTCAACTGAAAATGGGAAATTAAATAATTTTAAAGCACAAATCACTGAATTAAATAAATTGTGTATTTTTGTCGTTTTAAATATTTTTCATGATAACAACCGATACAACTTACGATCATGATATAATTGTGTCATTTATAAATATAGGGTCAAATACAGTGTCATTTATTAAACATTCTAACAAACAAGAGCTACAAATCAAACAAAAATGTGAATTGCTTCTTACTTTGGTTGAACGTCTGCAGAACAATCTCGGAATGCAAAAAAACTTCAATCCATTTCATAGTGGCCAGAAATGCTTTCTTCAAGACCTTTAAACATAGTTAAGAACAAAAACAATGCTTTTAAGCACAACATAATACCAGAAATTACTCCTGCACAATGACGGTTTCATTTTTGCACGTTCAAAAATGTATTTTATCAAAACTCAATGTATCAAATAAGATACAAATTTAAACTCAAAACCAAAAAAACGATTTGTTTTTCTGACAATTAATTAATTGGTTGCCAATTAATTTTTTTTCCAAATAGCAATTCTATACATGATTCTAAAATCGTCCTCTTCCACTGCTTTTAAAAAAGAACGAAAAAGGGGGATCTAACGAAACGTCTCTCGCTGATAAGATGAGCCATGTTGATTTTGAGGAGGAGCTGATGTTTTTTCTATTTTTTGCTATTGTACCAGAAATATCATGTAAGAAGTTCATATGAGTTTGATTTTGATCACATGTTTGCTGAGGAATTTTTCAAGGCGCACATGCACGCTTAGCCGTAGAAACACTACAGCACATACTCCCTTTACTTCAACATTTACTATACCAACATGTAAAAGACTGTTCAAATACAGGTTCTCCTTTATACTTTCAAAAAATATATCAATCAAAGAAATATGCATATACATCATCATATGGACTTGTTGGGGAAAAAAAAGACATTGAATGACATCAAAAAATGGGAAAAAAAAAAAAAAAAACATTTTGTTGCTTAAACTAAACTGCACTTTCTGAAAATATCAGCAATTATTTTGTTTTAAAATTACAACAAAATTACTGTAAATCCGGCATCAATACCCAATTTTGAATAGTATGTAGCTGTACCCAATAAATTTAAAGAGTAAAAATAAACACAGTTCATATATATATATATATTTCACACATGCCATAAACACTTCAGGTGTCTGTGGTATAACAGAAAAAAATATAATAAATAAATAGAAAATTAATTCAGAAACATTTATTAAACCTTTGTCAAGGAAGCATAGCTGAGACTGCTAGCTCAGCAAAAACATCCTCCACAACTGTAGATTGCAAATATAACACTGTAAGCACACATCATATGTGTGTGTGGCAAAATGATTGTTTTTGGTGCCAATAACTGACATGCAACAACCACAAAACACACTTTCTGAATTTTGACGTGTAGCGCAGTCTGCTTTCGCATCAAAGCGATGACTGTATTATCTTTAATATTATATTAATGAACATAATATCACTATGTTATTAACATTATCAAGTGTTGGAAAGAAGGCTTCTAGTCCACACAACACTGTAGTCAATCATAGTATTACATGTATGCTCCTCTGTGCTCAACAGAAATGACCAGTCGACATGACGTGGAACTACTAAACCTGTTGGGTCAATATTTTAACAGGTTTTTTGCTTTTTTGTAGGAGAATTCAAAATAACTAACAACACATACGTCGTTAAAATACTATGTATTAAAGACGCACTTTATCACATTGGTTGTCCACTTGCATATTGGTTTGTTTTTTCGTGTTCCTTGTCTTGAGTTTGCTAAGCGTGACACAAAAAGCCAAGCGGAAAAAAACAAGCCATCCGTCCAGTAAAACCTGTTACTGGAGACTTCCCACAGTGACTCCTGCTGGAACTACTAAACTCGTTTTTTTTAGAAGATCAAATGTAACTTTGTATTACTCTTATGACTTAATATTTTTTTAAGCAATACTTGCTATGAGCGAAGAGAGAGGTGTGTGTGGAGGGACCGAATATAATAAAAATTCACAATCTGAAGTACAATCTGAAATCAAACTAGGATGTCTAAAAAAGCTTTGTTACAAATATTTTTGCTCTATTTAAGACACTTTTTAAAAACAATGACTTTGTAGGGGGGCTAATACTTGTCTGCATAACTTACAGTGGCATGAGAATCTGGATTCGTCAGATAGTCGTAGAAGACATCGAAAGCTTCCTTTATTAAATCAAGGTTTTCTAAATCAAAAAAATTAATTCACAAATTACAAGTTTAGTTCATCATTCTAGCCAATTGTTAAATTACGTACTTGATGTACATTTAATTTTCAATAGAATCAAAAGTAAAAAAATCAATATACCTTCATACACGCTGAGGGCTCGAAGAGCATCCAGGCCACACCTCTGAATCTTGCAACATCCAACCAGATGGATGGAAATGTTTGAAGGTAAAAATGGGGAGGGACTGAGTGCTGAGCAAATCTTCAGAAGTGACATCACAGAGTCTGTGACAGAGTGGATGTCTTCAAAGGGGTATTTCTGTTAGAAGAACACGACATTTGTACATTTATTTGTGGAAATCAACACGTCATTTCAATAAAGTATTTTCAAACTTCCAAGCAGAGCTACTGTACGTACAGTATCTGCCAGCTCAGCTAGGCTTGTAAAACTCCGGACGAACAAGGAGATGCATGTGGACTTCTGGGATAGTTGTTCCTTTAGCTTCTGTGCTGCTAGATACATGAAGAACATACACATAAATGTGTTTAGATACATTTGCATAATTTGCAAAAAACATTTGCATACAATTATAAGAATGCAAACAGAAATGATCATACTTGCATCTTGGCGCTTGACTGCATGGCGCTCAGTCAAAACACATCGCAGTGGAACCAAAATGGTACTAACAGCCTTTGATTTTAAAACCTCTGGACTTTAATGTAAGAGAAAGAAAACACGTAAAAATACATTAAAAATGTACAGGGCACAGTTAGTGTCACTCACCATTTATCTAATTTTATAACGATGGCTGCACACTGATAGTGATTCTTTCGGTTTTCATCACACAAGGTGACCAGCATCTCCTCCGCTTTACATCCTGATTGGTGGAGCAGCGGCACCCTGTATAAGATCACAATTATTCTAAAATCAGGCAAACAGCATTTTTCCATGTGCGTGCATGTTACTGGCCTCACAGCAGCGTGAAGAGTTGAGATCAGAGTTGGAGTCAGTGATTCGGAAACCGTGTCAATCAAATCCTCTAGTGGTTCTAGCACGTCCACCCAAACTTTGCTTCTGACAGGCTCATCACAACGGCTGAGGACCAAAGAGAGGGACTGCAAGCCCTGCTGGACATGCGAGGATTCCTCTGAGACCAATAGTTCAGCAATTGCACGTGTTATCTCTGATGTAATCGAAACACATCCAGGCCTTGAAGAAGAATCACTTGATTCCACAGCATCATGTCCGTCAGTCATCTCTGCTGATGCCGCGAGGCTGAGAATAGTCACTAAAGCATCATTGGCAAGCGAAGCGACAAACAGGCTCAAGTCCTTCTGCAGATCTAGAATCTTTTGCATCAGGTCTACAGAGAGAGCAAAAGAAGACAAAAAAGACAAACAAAATGTCATATGATAAGATTATTTGCAATTCCCAAACTTGAAAGATGTGTTTGATTGCTGAATAATTCAAAGACAGCATCTGAATAAAATGCATTAGTTTATTCTAATATATTTAATATGTTGTCAAAAACATTATACGCAAATCTATCAGAAACAATCCAAAATGTTTTTGTTTGCAAGTTGTGTTGCGTTTTTTTTATTTAGAATTGTTTTTTTTTTTTATTTCAAGTTTTGGCACAAGACTTACTCCTTGGTTGTGGCGCATACAACCAAGTTCTAAAATCAAGGGCAAATTCAGTACGATCCGCTCCTATAGTTCTTATAGAGTGAAACCAGACTCTTCACATTTTTAAAAATATAACAAGATTAGATAGAAAATCTGTAATTGAAAAAAAGGCAAATGCTTGAAAAATAATAGCATAAAAATATGGGGCAGCAATTTAAGGGTTGAAACCGATTAATGGCATTTGAATTTGTTTCAATGGTGAAAAATTGATTGACATGCACGTAATCTGAGATTCGAGCTCGACCACAAAACCATTTGAACTTGTATATCAGTGTGCTCCTGTATTACAATATCAACACATCAACAAAATTAATGCTGGGAGTGCTTTACCATTTACACAAATAAAGTTAAAAGCTTGTTGATGTTTCAGCATATACAGCAATCCATGGAGCCAGCCACTACGAACTGAAGCATCTTCCCAAAGACCACAAACATTCCAACCTTGAACCATAAAAGTACAGCGTAACACACTCTGCTCCTGAAAAAAAGCAGAACACACACTTCAACACATAGCACATTATTGGAGTGCTTACTGGGGTCGACTTAAGATTATATACCACCTCAAGTGAGAGAAAGCTCTGCTCTGTGGCAGCCAGAAGTCCTGTGAGCTTGAGCGTGAAAGCCATGATGGATGGTTCTGTAGTACTAGATGAACAAACGCTCAAGATGAACTCCAAGAGGAACTGCTGTGATGTTAGAATGTGTGCGTTATCTGTGGAAACAGTTCATCTACATTAATCTCTAATCATAGCAAAAAGACATTTTCAACATTTGCTAAGCGGTTTGTTGCGTGTACGTGGTGTCATGAGAGTGAAAGAATACATTATCCACATAACTTTAGTCTTGTAGAGGTTTTTATTGGAAAAATTATTCTTTGAAAGAAAAAAAACGCGTCTACATAGCGGCAACCGTGTTAGCACGTTACGTTTGGCGTAGTGTTTTTACAATTAAAATGCAATGTTAATAAATAAAGACATTTAGAAATAAACAACATAATATAACATGTAATAGTTTAATGTAAAATACTGTATACAAATTGCCATATGTAGTAATATAAACTAATGCGAGCGTGCACTCACGCGCAGATATGTGTGTGGACTAAGCGTGTTACTTACCTTGGTTAACGAGTTCTTGGAACCAGTCGATCAGTTTCTCTAAAGATGTGTCATCAGGAGGAGATTGTTTGGGGTCCGACAATACTGCTAAAACGGCCGGAAGCTTTGATAAGCAGCCGTCGCTCTCCATGGTGGCCGGGTTTCAGGATCACCGGCACATTTTATACCCAGCCCGAAACTTCTTCTCACAAATGGATACAACTGATCTGAACTCTGTTGGCAAGAAACCAACTTCCAGATTAAAAATGAAAGAGAAAACGAAAGACGCGGATCTTACGATGGATAAAAACACACGTGCTATTGATTTCTACGGCGAGGTGGTAAGGACAAAAAAAAGTACAGAAAGCTGCGTAAATAAAGCGCCACTTACAGCGCATCAAGTCTAACCAATTCTGTCTTCTTGCCGGGGACGCATTTAGCGGTTTACCTGCGTATTCGTAACGCAGCCGAACGGTGCCATCAACAGTGCCTGGCTCATTCAGGAAATAAAAAAAGATTTGATTCGGATTCGTGTAAATTGTTTAAATAAAACCGATATGCCTGATTCATATTTTGTTTACTTTTGGTGTTTTTTTTCTTTTGCACATGTATTTCTACTGCTGCTGCTATATTTTCTACTTTTGCTGTAAACACAAAAATCTCCTTGTGGGAATAAAGTTGGATCGTATACGGTGTATCAATGCATGGCCGAACCCGAGTTTAAACATAAGATGAGAAATCCTTCAGTGATTCTTGTGAATGGCTATATGCTGCTGTGAGCCATTTTGTGGTAATTAGCTTCACGCATAGCTTATTTTACATAATTCCAATAGATGAAAGTCTGTTGTACTCAAAAAAATATGTTTACTCTTCAAGCCAAGAGGAGTCGCTGTGTGACTATTATGATAGAAAAGTAAATACCGCGCAAGTAAAGTAAACTCGCTCATTGGTCCGTGCCACCTTATCCTGAACTCTGATAGGCCGAAGGTTCAACATAGACGCCCAGATCTATGTTGCGTAATGAGGGGCGGGACAGTGTAGCTGAGCATGCGCGAACTATTGTTTCTCCAAGGACGGACACTAAATGCGTAAACGTCTGAGAAGAGCGGCTACGAACCATCTAAAGGTGTAGCCACCAAATGTCTCTCGAAGAATCTTGATGACGCCAGAAACTGATCTTTGAATACAGTAAGTTTACGGTCTCATTGTTGTAATTCAAGTGTTTTTTTTACATTACGTTAAGTTTAAAGGATGAATTTAAAGCACGAGTTAATTTAATGGACACAAGTGACTTAAAATCTGAAACGTTCCTTTTCGTAAACGTGTTTGTTGGAAGCAGTGCAGTACGAAGATGGTCTCGGATTAAGAACGATCAGGAGTATGTTTGAGCATATATTTTATATTTACCGTTTTTGACAACCAGCTCAGACTTTGAAACTCTTCACCAGTTTATCAAAATACAGTTTAATAGTAGCATAAATAATAGCAAAAAGTGTAGAAAGTATTGTTTTCTAATCTTTCCATCTAATAAATTTTTTTTTTATTATTTTGAACATACTCGTATTTTTACTAAACAAAAGAAGACAAACTTAGACTATGAAACGTTTAACCTATTTATAAAAATACAACTAAATTAGAAAATAAATACGATCAATAATAAAAACAATATAATCACACACATTAAAAAAAATGTATTTAAAACTTTAATTTTTTTCTCATTATTTTTTTTTAAACGAATTTATGTAAAACATAGACATAAATGATTGAGTGTGTATAAACGACCAATAATTAATTGGACATTTATTGTAATTTTATACACATTTCACATGTTTATGCTTTCAGGCTGTGAATCAATCAGAATCCTCATCATTTATCATGGTGGAGATGAAAAGTTACTGTGAGGCTGGCGTCTCAATGCACCAGGTCTGGGTTGAAGGTGGACTGACTCTGTGCTTTTATTTTACGTTGGTGCCGTCCGTCCTTCTCACCCTTTCCATTCTCTTTGGAACCCTCACGTTGATGTGCTTCAGCCGCTATGGTACAGACATGGAGCCCAAGTTCATTCCACGTTCCCAGCTCTACAAGCTCCAAGTGGGCCTGTCCGTTCTGCTTGTTCTTCAGGCTCTAAGTTGGATGATTTTTCGGATTATTCAAGCTGATGAACTGCCAGGATATGTGGTTCTGTCCGGCTGTCTGTCAATGTTGGGTTGGATCTGGGCTGTGGCTGTGCTTCGTCTGGAGAGAAGAAGGGTTTTGGTGAGAGACAGAACCAGAGGACACAGTACCGTTCTGCTGCTGTACTGGGCCATGGCTTTTTCTGCTGAGAACCTGGCGTTTGTTTCGTGGGTCAGTCCACAGTGGTGGTGGACCCTGAAGACATCCAATCAACAGGTGTGTGTTTATGCGTGTGTTTGCAAGCATTAAGGCCAAAGTGGGACCTCAAAGGTTTTTGCACTAAAATATGCCCCATGGACACTTACAGGGTAAGGGTGAGGGCAACTGACTGTTGCTGACTAAACTTTGAAGGCCAGGTTGAGGGTCAAGATGGGATTTTAGGGCTGAAGTAACAATTCAGTTTTGGTTATGGTTACAGTACCGGTGGGCTTTATACAATGATATAAAAAAGGTATATTTTAATGTTGGGGTTATAAGGAGAACGTATTGTTTTGTATGTCAAAACAGTAGGACCTCAATATTACTTTAGTTTTTATTGAAATTTAGTTACATATTTACTTATATAGTTTAAATATATAATTGCAAGTGTTTCTGTGTGGGTGTGTGTGTGGGTGTGTGTGAATGAAGGCATATTTACTTATCAAATGTTTGGAAAATAAATATTTATGTTTTTCTACAAAAATAAATACTTAAAAATATTTACTATTTACTACAAAATTATTTTGTGGTTTGAGCTTCAACACTTAAATAATAAAAATTTAACTGTTTTATAAAACATAAACATAAAGAATCAATGGTAAATAATGTAAAGTCATGGTGTGTCTTTAAAAATGCGCCTCAATATTGATGAGTCATTGATACTTGCTGGACTTCTTCCTTCTTTTAGCCACACCCTAAACGGGTTTTCTTTGACCAATCAGATAAGAGTTTCTGCCCCACCTGTGACTCTGCAATCGTGTGTGTGTGTGTGTGTGTGTGTGTGTGTGTGTGTGTGTGCATGTGTTGTCTGGTTAAATTAAATAAAAACACAACAAACCACATCATTGTTGTGTAGAAATGCATGATATCAAAAATAGCAGCCCACAGTTACAAATTAAGTATAGAAAAAAATATAACATCCAGTACTTTTATCAAGCCATCGTTACTACCTACTAACTACAGATCTTAAACATTGCATGCTGCTAATTAATGAAATATTACTATCATTGTTTATTCAAATTTTATAATTGTGATCCGGCACTCTGATCCTGGCATACACACCACACACACTCACACACAACATCAGTTAACTGAGACCCTAGATGACCTGTAGGTTTGTGTGTGAGGGTGTGTTTTGTGTGTGGGGGTCCCAGAGATGAATCTGAAAATGATGAATGGGTGTAGTAAATCCTGTTGTAATAATGTTGTTTTATTCAGGTAGAGTTTGGGTTTTGGCTGGTGCGGTACCTTTCCTCTGGTTTCCTGTTCTTATTGGGCTTCAAGGCTCCTGGGTTGCCACGACGACCATACATGATTCTGATAAACGAGGATGAGCGAGATGTTGAAAACGGAGCCCAAGTGAGTCTTGTGGTTGACTTCACTTTATATTTAATCCAGCTGTCTAGTGTATTTACAGTTCTTTTGTTTCTTCAGCCTCTCTTAGGCAATACGACAGAAAGCCGATCAACATGGAAAGATTTTGGGAAGAAAGTGCGTCTGTTAGTACCATATATGTGGCCAAAGAGCAGCATCCTGCTTCAGCTACTGGTTCTGCTGTGTCTCGGGCTGCTGGCAGTTGAGCGCGTTTTCATGGTGTTTGTTCCCATCTACTCCAAGAACATAGGTGCGTTTAACAGGTTAGACATGTTAAAATGGAGCTTTTTTAAAGGGTCTTTCTCTCACAGTGAACGAGCTCACGGATGGAAGCTCATGGACCACCCTGGCCACTACAGTGTGTATTTATGTGCTTCTGAAGTTCCTTCAGGGTGGAGGGGCAGGTGAGGAACCCAACTCCTTTTTGGGTTTTTGTAAAAGTTTTGGTGAAATTTATTTATGTCCTTCAATCCGCAGGCGCATCTGGGTTTGTGAGCAATCTGCGTTCCTTCCTGTGGATCAAAGTTCAGCAGTATACGAACCGGGTGGTCCAGGTGCGGCTTTTTGCCCACTTGCACGCGCTGTCTCTTCGCTGGCATCTTGGTCGCCGCACCGGAGACGTTTTGAGAAGCATCGACAGAGGAACTTCTTCCATCAACAACCTCTTGAGGTTCGAGTCCAGAAACCTGGATTATTACACTATTCAATTACTGTATTTTTTGGACTGTAAGTAGCAACGGATTGTGAGGAACACAATTAATCACATTCACTATGAAGCATATTTTCCCATTTTGAGGATTTCCAAAGAATACTGTAAATTAAAATGAAAACTATTTGTCTTTCTGTTTTTCTCGACAGCTACATTGTGTTCAGCATTTTCCCCACCATTGCTGATATCATCATTGCCATCATCTATTTTATATCCAATTTTAACGCCTGGTTCGGATTGATAGTCTTCATTTGCATGGCCTTGTATCTCAGTGAGTCAACAGTTTATTTAATTGTCTAATGATTAATTGTTTGCATAAGTTACATCGGAGAAGTAAAAAATAGTATTTAAATACATTATTACTGTTTGAAGTGGACAACGATGTTACAAGTTTAATCGTAGAAATACCATATTTAAATTTTTAAAATATTACTATTATTCTATAGTAAGTGCATTTGTGGGGGGATTATTTACTGTATATACTATATAATACATTTCTAAATAACTTTATCTTGGGTTCTTTCAGCTCTCACCATTATTATCACAGAATGGAGAACCAAGTACAGAAGGGAAATGAACGCATTAGATAACAAGGCCAAATCAAAAGCTGTGGATTCATTGTTGAACTTCGAAACGGTGCGGAAAATCTATTTTTTCACTCTTCACTGACTTGTCCTGATAGACTCATATGACATGTCTCACACATATTGAGAATAATGTGCTATAATAATGTTCTTTACAGGTGAAATATTACAATGCCGAAAGTTATGAAGTGAGTTGCTTTGAGGATGCCATCCTAAAATATCAGGTAACTCGTTTTGTTTTGTTTTGTAATATATAAAAATGGATCACTGTTGATCACAAGTTCTTTTCACAATTGTTAATAACAATTGTTTCTCTGAAAAATTTTTTTCCTCTGAAAAAATTTTTTTTCCAGGCATCTGAGTGGAAGACCAACGCTTCTCTGGCTCTCCTAAACCAAACCCAGAATGTCATCATTGGCTCTGGTCTTCTGGCTGGGTCTCTGCTCTGTGCCTACTTTGTGACTGAGGGAAAGTTTCAGGTATGTCTACTCACGACCTGCTAAAAGATTTCCTTAATCTGAAAAAAAATATCTCTACTATGTGAACTACTTTATAGGTTGGAGATTACGTGCTGTTTGGAACTTACATCATTCAGCTTTACACCCCTCTCAACTGGTTCGGAACATATTACAGGTATTTTTTTGGCTTTTATTATGTTTTATTATGTACATTTGTTTTCTTTTTAAGCTGCTTTGTTCTGTTTTCATGAAGTTGATTAAAACTTTTTAGTGTTTGGTTTGTTTCACAGAATGATTCAAAACTCTTTCATCGATATGGAAAGCATGTTCAAGCTTTTTACAGAGGAAGAGGAGGTGAGCCAGAATCTTCTTCAGAATCCAAATGCGAATAATTAATAATGGAAAGTATTTTATTTGATTCAGGTAAAAGATGTAGTTAATGCCTCAAGCCTTGACTACAGGCAGGGAAAAGTCGAGTTTGAAAACGTCTCCTTCAGCTATATACAAGGGTAAATAAGTCTCTTCAAGCACTTCAACCACACAAGCTATTCAGAAGATGCAATGAGAATAACTCTGTAATTTGTGATTTTGCAGCAAGGAAATTCTGAAAGATGTATCTTTTACTGTTCTTCCTGGCCAGACAGTGGCACTTGTAAGTCAATCCCACCTTGATAATTTTTTGTAACTTTATTATGTACGTGTTAATGCAAATTTCTAATCAGCCAATCACACGGCAGAAACGCTTTTTGGCATGTACTGTAGACATGATCAAGACGATCTGCTGCAGTTCAAACCGAGCATCAGCATGGGCAGAAAGGTGTTTTATGTGACTTTGGTGTGGTGTGGTTGTTAATGCCAGACAGGCTGGTCTGAGTATATCAGTAAAAGAAGATTGATGATGCTGAAAAAAAGTTCAAAGTTTATGAAACGCCATTGTTTATCACTGCGTTGGAAGACAATGCTGGTGCAGAATTATATGGAACAAGTTATATACAAGCTTGTCTCTTTTGAACTCCATTAACCCGAGAAGGGAATAATAGCCGGTCTCTAACAACCGACTAGCATGCTAGTATAGACCAAAATCTCAGGACTGTTTTCTTTTCTCCCATTGTTCTCCCACTTTCTTGCAGGTCGGACAGTCAGGATCAGGAAAGAGCACCATCATCCGCCTGCTTTTTCGTTTTTATGATGTTCATGGAGGGTGTATAAAAATCGATGGACAAGACATCTCAAAGGTGAACGTTTCACTGATAACACAATGCAATCTTTACTGTTACACTTCTGTAAGACGAGATGATGTGAGTCTGAAGGGAAACTCATGTTCTGTGTGCATCTCAGGTCAAGCAGTCCTCTCTGAGAGCCCACATCGGTGTCGTGCCACAAGACACCGTCCTGTTTAATGACAACATACGAGATAACATCCGCTATGGAAGAGTTACAGCTACTGATGAGGAAGTAGAGCAGGCTGCTATTGCTGCTGACATCCATGACAAAATCATCACCTTCCCTGAGGGTGAGAAACCTTCACTTGTGTAACAACTTTTGAAGGAAACTGTTTTTTTTAGTCAATAAGTCTATTAATAAATTCCATGTAATAAGATGTACTTTTAATAAAAAGATTCTGATTACTGACAATAAGTTTACAATTGCTTTTCTTCCATAGGTTATGCCACTCAGGTGGGAGAAAGAGGTCTGAAGTTAAGTGGAGGAGAGAAACAGAGAGTTGCCATTGCTCGCACTATCCTCAAAGCCCCACAGATCATCCTTCTGGATGAGGTGCGTCATTAACAAAGAGTAGAATAGTTCTCATTGGTTCTTGTGGTGTTTGATGGATTTGCTGGTCTTGTGATTGGATAAGTTTGGCATTTTTTTTGTTTTAAAAAAAAAAAAAAACTTTTTATTTTGTGTGTGTGTGTGTGTGTGTGTGTGTGTGTAATTTGTTTGTTTTGATTATCTATTTTGCTTAGAATTTATTTTGAGATTCACCTACAACAGTTAAAATAAACATTTTAAAAAATATTTAAAAAATATATTTAAAAAATGTAAACAAAGCCTCTGTTTCAGTCACAAAGCCGAACAAATTCAGTTTGAAAAACAAATCTAAGTAGATGACTATATTTTATAAGCCACGATTTTGATATTTGCCAACTGGAGAATGTCTTTCTGGAGACATTAAGGCTTTTGCTACAATTTTACATTTGTCATTCTTTATTTATGCTGCAAAATTTGACATTTAATTTTAAGATCCCTAGCAGTAAATACATTTAGTATTTAGTTCGACTTTATTCTCCTAAATTTACTGATTTTTATTTTCATAGAGTGATAATCCTCATTCCTACTAATTCATTCTCCTTCTTCACAGGCCACTTCTGCTCTAGACACACAGACGGAGCGGAACATTCAGGCCTCGCTGACTAGAGTCTGTGCAAACCGAACCACTGTTGTGGTGGCACACAGGTAAACTTTGCTGTCTTTGTTACAGAAGACTGCACGGATTTATCAATTATAAAGAAATGAATATCAATTATTTCTAGATTGTCTACTATCATCGGAGCCGATGCAATTCTTGTTCTGCGTGATGGACAGATTGTAGAGAGAGGGAGGTAAAGCATTTCTGATTATTCGTCATTATAGTCTTTATCAGGTGGAGTGTTAATTTGGTAAAAGATTGAAAAAATATAAAGTTTAATTCAGCAAATCAATTTGCAGCGTCATTGCGCAAGATCAATTCAAAAGGTGACAGAACCTGCCACCTATTCAGAAGGCTGTTTTTTGGGTTAGGTCACTAACACTGTGGGATTATTTCTGCAGGCACGAGGAACTGCTGGCAAAAGGAGGGTTGTATGCGGACATGTGGCTCAAACAGCAGCAAGCAGGAGACTCGGATTCTTCAGATACCGAAACCAAAGACATGAAGTCTGAGAAACTACAACCAACAGTGTCGACTAAGAACACTGAACCATAGACTTTCAAATTTGTGGGTTTTTAAATGCACGGGTCTGACCAAGGCTGTTTTTACGTTTTACTATAGTTTTAGTGTGTTTTTTTTAGAATATGTGCCATTTTAGAATACGTACTGGCTTGTTCGAGATTAAGGGTTGTTTTAAGGTTTTTAAGTTTTATGAACTGACATTTTACATTGCGTTCACTTTTTAAAGCACCTTATCAGAAGTGCATTATGCTAAATATTGTCTAAAGAATGGCTTTCAATCAGAACCTGACTGAAACAATGACACCACTACAATGAAAATGCCTTCTATATGTATATTGTGTTGAATATACATGTATGCTTTCATCTAAAATGCTTGTATTGTACATGAATATTTATTATTTTAACGCAAATCAAATCCACAAAAATGGTGAGAGAGACAAAAAATAATAATTCATATTGTTCTTCTTGTGTTTTTCTGCTGGTTTGTGAATATTTAAATGTCCAGGTAGAACATGTTTTTTGTTTTTGCAGATTTACTTTTAGTTTTGATTATGAGAATTGTATTTCTGATAATGTTTTTTTTTTATTAGAATGTATTTCAGATTTTTTTTTTGTGGAAAATTATATTTTATTTAACAGTTTTTCGACCTGAATTTTGAGTGTATTGGAATATTTATGTGTAGCTTCTTTCGTTTATTTTGTTTAGTTATTTTATTCAAAATATGCTATATTTGTTTTGCTGAGTGTTTACTGTAACCTCACAATTTTAAAGGTTGGACACAACTCAGGGAAATGAGCCTTTGCAATGTTTTATCATTTTAATACTTGCCTTACAGGCCAAAGAAAGGGTCATTGTGCTTTTCTCATTGTGGGTCATTTATGAAACAAAATCCTGATATAGTAATATATACATTTTTTTCCTTATTGTTTTGATTTGAATAAATATTTAAGATTTAGTATTCTGATGTTTATCTGACTGATGAGTGTCTTTAATGTGCTTTCAGTTTTATGCTGAAATTCTGTATGGGCTCAGGAACAATTCCTTTTTATACTGATCTCAGTGCACATAATTATAAGTCAGAAGACTCTCCTTTTTTTCTCAAGACAAATTCATTTGATAAACTGGAACATGTTCATTTTTAAGGGTTTTTTGCCTTGGAAAAAAAGCAACAAAACATTGGATGTGATATGAAGTAATGGAAATGTTTTAAGCACACTGTAAAAATTCTTTAAATGGTCAAAACTAGGCTCATTTAAAAAATAAAGAACCTTGCAATGTTGTCTGAATGCATATGCAATAATAATTAATAATAAATTAATCAAATGTTGCAACAGGACCATTCTTTTTTTCCCCCAAAGCTTCCCACTGTAAATAATTTGTTTATTTTCTATTGTGTTTTTGTGTTGTTTTTACATAATAATTGTTACGCAGCACAATATTTATTTCCTATAAAATATATTGTACATTATAATTATTATGAAGTAGAAAGTTCGATTAAATTGTTGTACAAAATGGATCTTGTACATGCTAGGGTTTGTGAACACTGTCCGGGCCAAAGAACCCGATCGAAACATCTGACGTAAGGTTTACGCTGTTTTCCTTTTATGACGCAGCTACTTGCGTAACTCTGTTCCGGAATCTCGCTCGCGCCAGTCGAAGCTTCTGTCACGGAAGCGAGAGGCCGCTTCCACGACGCTTCTTTCGGCTTTCTGTGTTTACAGTCTTTTAATGTTAATTCTAGACGCTTAACATGGATTTTGGGGACTTGTTTGACGAGAGAACGTTCACGTTTTCAGACTTTCAGGAGTTTACGGTAGGTTCTGGGGGTGTTGTTCTGGCTGCGCTATAATGGCGGGGAACTAAACTTAAGCCACGCCGAGTCGTGGAGTTGGAGTCGAGAAATGTTTATTATTCCACCGAAATTGCTATTGAACCGAATGTCTTATAATTACACGTCGAATAATATGACCAAATGTATGCTAATCTGGTTGGTGGCTTCAACCGAGGCCTATTTTTAGCGTAATTTTGAGTTTGCCTTTTTGTAAAACATTTCTAAATAAAATATATATAATAAAATAGTCGTTATTGTCACAATAATATTGCAACCAACAATCGTTTAAGAGACAAAAAGTGTTTTGAAATGGCATTATTCCCCTCTTGTTCCAACTGAAGAAACCGCCCCTAAACATTGTTTGTTGTGAAAAATATATTAATGACGTCACTTTTCCAATGCGTTTTTCTTCAGTTCTTACCTAGACATGAACAGTGGTCGGAACGGGTCAGGAAACGACTTTATTATGGCCTTGATACCGACAACCCCCTGGATGCCCTCTCCTGCCCTATGACTGGTACATAAATCACAGACATTTTGCTTTGGCATATGTGATTGATCTATCTGTTTTCACGTTTCATCAGATATTGCTGTTGAACTGCTCCAGAAATCTGCCCCAAGTCCAATTAGAAAACTCCACAAGAAATATGCCGCGCACGTGGCTCGGTAAGATTATGGCGCCACAATTTTTGACTTATTCAATGTCCTAATTAATGACAAATTGCCATTTTTTTTAGGGAAGCTTGCATATCTCCATGCGCCATGATGCTCGCCTTGATTTACATCGAAAGACTAAGACACAGAAACCCAGAATACCTGCAGCAGATCTCTTCCTCTGACCTGTTTTTGATTTCCATGGTATGCTTTTTTCTTTATTGTCTGACTTGGTTCCTTTACATTTTGAATGTGTCAGTATTTGTATGTGAAGAGTCTTTATAAAGCTTTTTTGTTGTCCATAGATGGTTGCCAGCAAATATTTGTATGATGAAGGTGAAGAAGAGGAGGTTTTCAATGATGAATGGGGCACAGCTGCCAAACTGGATGTTCAGACGGTCAACACTCTTGAGATGAACTTCCTCAATGCAATTGTAAGATTGTGTTTTATTATTTGTTTTGGAATTTTTTTTTTTTTCCAAAATATTGTTTTTTTTTTCCTTATTTTTTTCAATAATGTGTTTTGGTAGAAGGCACATGCCCTTGTTGACACTGTAATGGTTTGCCATCTAAACACACACACACACACACACACACACACACACCCATTTTCAGCATCGTTTTACAGGAACATAAATTGTGAAATATTCCCATTACATCTATTTCAAAATTCAAGTAACTGTTCCTACTTAAGATTCAATAATAATTTGATTTGTATATACTCTTATATTTAGTAATAAATGTGATTTTATGGAATACACTGTTAAAGTGCAAATTCTGATCATCTAATTTCTCTTCAGGACTGGAACCTTTTCACTGAAGCTGGAGATTTTTTAAAAGTCTTAAGTCAAGTGGAAAGAAGGTTTGTTTGAAACCATAATTTGTATTGTACATAACAGTATTGTCAAAAGTGTACAATTAATTTAACCAGATGTTAAAAAGTACTGTGGTTTTTTTTTTTTTTTTTTTTTTTTAATAATCTGTTCCACACATTGATTTACCTTTCTTATTTTTTTTTTTGTCCAGTACAAATACTATTAGCAGCCAATTTGTCTATTGTGTCAAGCTGAACAGGTTACCTTCAAGGGTAAAAAATTATTTTGATAGCTTAATCAACACTAAATTCTTTTTTTTTGTAAACCTGCTTTGCTGTTTTAGAATTGCAGAGCAACAAGGTCTGAAACGAGGCTGGTTCACCTACACAGATCTCTGTGTTCTTCTGGAGCAGACCATCTGGAGAGAAGTTCTATCTGACATCTACAAGCACTTTACTAAGGTCAGCTTATCACGTCTGTCAGTTTTTCTATTTATCTTAATAAAATCAATGCCTGTATGATAGAAATAAACACAAATACAAAGGCAAGTAAAGGAAGATATTATATGAGGCTTTTATGTTCCCTGACCAACGTCAAATCATTCGACATGGGCCAATAAATGATACATTGTTGCATTTTTCTGCCATTTTAAATTCCGTGTTCACACCACACTTTTTGCTCTTATCCAAACCGAACCAAAATGTGACAACATCCACGTCACTCATTGGCCAGATGTGTCCTTTTAATATTTCCTAAACTGCTTTTCAATTAATCAGAATTGTGGGTAAATTCCATAAAGAAAGCATTTAGACAACATGCTGTTATTTAGTCTGGAGAGACGACTGCGCTTGCTTTGTGCCTATATTAAACTATAGAACTGTCATATATAGATAGTTTGTATTGAACTATATCAATAATAACTATATCGCTTCGCACTTCAATTCGGGAGAAAGGGTGACACGGAAATCTTCCGAAGCGCAGCTCACTACGGCAACTGAATTTAGTCAAAAGGCGCAGTCGTTTTTCCAACACCAGAGTTCGTTTGGTGCGGATCAGAGTTTGATTGCCACTTTCACACCTGCACAAACGAACAGTATCAAACAGGGAAACAAACTCTGGTGCGATTCAATCATACTAAAAAAGGCAGGTGTGAAATACGTTAAAGACTAACACTTTTATAAACGGTGGCTTCACGATAGCAGACTGGATGACAAACTATAATGACCCACAAACAATAACAATCTGATGATGCAAAACAAAGCAATGATATCCAAATGCTTTAAAAGACCTTTTTTTGGAAGCCACAAATGGATGTTGGTGCTGTTTGAGTGATTGGTAGAGAAAATGAATGAATTGACTTTCATTTGTGATCTGATCTGTTCAGGTCACCTGTATGCTGAGTCTCCTGTACCTGACTAGCTTTGCTGGTCTGATGGCTTCCTCCGCTGTGATTCACCAGCTCGGACAACTTCCCACTCGCACTTTCTCCAACACCAGTAAGCTCGACCAGGCACCAGCACTTCTTCCGGACCTCTCGGACCCTATGAACTGCATCTGGAACAACAACACCATGACTCCACACTCGCGCTCATCAGAGCAACCCAGCACTGCCTCGTCCAATCAGAACGCTGTCTTCTGTTTCTGGAACTCCATCTTCTCAACTCTTTTAACCCCAAGTTCTTCATTAAACACAAACCCAGAACCGTGTTTGCCATCTGAACTGGTTTGTCCTGGTCATACGGAGCGCTTCCCACCACCTCACCACAACGGCTCTGCGACTCCTTCGACTCCGTGGTTTAGTCGTCTCACAACACTCTGGCTTGGGTTTGCTCTTGATGGTAAAGGCTTAGGTTTTCCAGATCCAGAGTTTAGCTCCATGTCTAATTTCCAGAGACGTTTTTGTTGCCCGGAATCTTCTTTGCCACTTCTCATGCCTGGCTAAGGTGCCTAGTCTTTAACAGAGTCTTACACTTTAACAAAGATTAACCAGCTAAGTTTACATACATAGTCAGTGTCCTTGGTTTGTTTCTGAGTCTTTCTGGTGGTCTGCTAGTTTCTGGAAGTTACCTGGCTGTTGTGGTGCTGAAGGTGGGCTGATTTTGTGGGAAGGAGGTGGTTATATTAAAAATTGGTGACTGCTTTTTTTGCTTTTGGTATGCGGTGGACACTTGAAGTGTTTGGATTGGCTTTCGTTATGTTGGATATTTTAAACATTTTTGATTTTGCGTGGAAGTCCTGATTACACCAAAGTAGTTGCAGGCAAAGAAATTCATATCGCTTTGAAAGCTTCCTTTTTTTTTGTTTGGAGCATACCACACATAGCATACCTAGCACAAGGAGGACTGTTGCATTGTTATCGGGTTCCTTCCTGTGAAACTAACCCTAGCAATCTAGTTTCTGCACTGCATTTCTAGTTTCTTTAAAGGCTTTAAAGGACATGCCTAGTTTTCACAAGTCTTAGTAGAGTACGTTTTTGAATTTTGCGCTGACATTAAAACAAAACTATTATTTTGCCAAATGTGTGTGTTCACCAAAACTCTTTGTTTCATTGAAAGAAACCTTGAGACAAAGCACATATGTATAAACTTTAGTTTTTGAAAACAAGGTAAGGTCAGTCTTAAATGCACATCCAACAGTATTTGTTGATTCTTTCAATAGAAATTACTGTACATTTTGTACAGAATTCTGAAATGTAAAGCAACAACTGTATAATAAAAAAGCATCTCAAGCCCTGAATGATGTAGATCTTTTATTTTAGATAAATTTATTGAAGTGACCTGCGCGCTCTCGCTATAAACATACACCCACGTATATATTAATAAATGGTATTTTATATCCTATTTATAATGTGTTAATGTTCTGGATTGGCGTTATCAAAAAGTTAGGTTTGTGTACCCTTTAAAGAAGAATGGGTGGCATCTCAGAAACACAGTAACGCAAGGTCGCGCGCATTACGCACGAGCCACGCTTTATTTTTGGAATAAACTGAGCGCGCGCCCTCATTCTAAAACCTGCACGGTCTCGTTGCTAAACAACACGTTTGCACCACATTTCACGGGACCTTGACTACAATATCCAAAAATAGTCTGTTATCTTGTCCTTGTGCCGATAGAGTAGCACCGTTTTTAGGCCGAGTGTCGCATTTTAAATAACCGGCCCTGTAATCTTAATATAGCGCGGGTGAAGGGGATCCACGGGCATGCGCAATGCGCAGAGATTTACACCGAGTTGCTCGACCGTAGTGCAGGACAACAAATGGACGCTGATACGGAGGTATGCAATCATGGGTAAACTTGTGCAAAATCTGATCGGTTTCTGTGTAATATATGGTTTACAATAACGTATTTTCTGTATGGAACATCGAATGTTTTTGTCGTGTGAATATGTTATATATTCTTGTCATGTTATTCAACCAGCGTCTGGCACGCTTAAAAACTAGTAAAAGATCAATTCATTATTGTTTATCGATATAATATTTTTCTTGATAATACATTATTATTGACTTCTAAGCAGGACGGTTGCCAAGAGGATCAAATAGTAAACGAAACAGGTAAAGTACAGCGTCTGTCAACATATGATATTTGTCCAACGTAATGTATACGCATGAAGCAAGTAGACGTATTTACATACATTTCCTTACATTTTTCCTGTTTAGATCCTGACCCACACGCCGAAGCTTATATGAACTTCATGAAGAAGCATCAATGTTATGACGCGATTCCTACCAGCTGCAAACTTGTCATTTTCGACACCACACTACAGGTTGAAACATCCCTAGTTTTCTTTACTGGAATTTAAGGGTAAATTATTTGTCAACAATGATTTGAATACAAATGTTGTTTAAAGTACTTATTATGTTTAAGGTCAAGAAAGCCTTTTTTGCTTTGGTGGCAAATGGGTTAAGAGCAGCTTGTCTGTGGGACAATAAACTGCAGAGATTTGTGGGTAAGACTGAAAGGTGCAATTTGTACATATACTGTATCAGATTTGGCCGTTTAAAACCCATAGACCTATATTTATGTTTATATTTTTTTTCTAGGTATGCTAACAATAACAGACTTCATTAACATTCTTCACAGATACTACAGATCACCCATGGTGAGTAACATATAGCTTCTGTGAGTAATTCTGTGCTTATCCAGGTTGCAAGGCAACAGACTGAACTGAGGTGTCATATTTAGACAGACAGACAGACAGACAGTAGAAGAGAAAGAGACAGACAGACACATAGATACGTTGCATGTGCATTTACAATGTTTCATAAAAGCATCCCTGTACCCTCTTTTGTAGGTTCAGATTTATGAACTTGAGGAACACAAAATTGAGACATGGAGAGGTGATTCATTTCAAAGTAAATAATCTGAATCCCACAGGTGATGTTGAACGTTGTGTTTGCTCTGGTGATTCTTCATGTTCATATTTATGTCAACCTGACCAACCTGTGTGTTTAACTAATAAAGCATCCTTTTTGACTAAACACATTTTTTTTGAAAACCGGTGACATTCACTGCATTTTCTCTTGCCTGGCAGAATGTTTTGATTAAAAAAAAAAATAATAATAAAAATGGTTTGATTATTACTGAAATAAGAATTGGACTGGATGATGTTTTAATGTAAATCAACCTGTCAGTGACAGTCGCTATGATCAGAATAATTTACTGTTGTATGAATCCTTTTAATATTTATCTAACTTACCCATCTGTCTTTCTCTCCTTACTGTGCCTGGTAAAGATGTCTACCTGCGGTATCATGACCAATGTCTTATCAGCATCACACCTGATGCTAGGTATTTATAGAATACAAATGTTTAATATGCTCTGATGTTTTTGTAGAAAAAAGCAGATGTGTTTCCTTTTTCTTCTGTCTTTCAGTCTCTTTGAAGCAGTCTACTCTTTACTGAAACACAAAATACACAGGCTCCCCGTCATTGACCCAGAGTCAGGAAACGTGCTTCACATACTGACTCATAAGAGAATCCTTAAGTTTCTACATATATTTGCAAGTTCATTTTATTTGAGCTCAATTATCTGCATTTTCTTAAATTGATTTTAAACTATTTGCTTTGTCTGTGTATTCGACTGTCCAGGGAACCACTGTGCCCAAGCCACGCTTCTTGAAATTGGAAATTAAAGATGCTGGAATAGGAACGTTCTCAAATATAGCCACTGTACGACACACGGCCACGGTGTACGATGCTCTTTCTGTCTTTGTTGATCGACGAGTATCTGCTCTCCCCGTTGTGGACAATGACGGTACATTAAACTCATCACTGTTGCAAATAAGCTAGTCTTCTTTTCCTGACAATGAACAAAACTTTTGCTGCGTGTTTTCCAGGCAAGGTGGTTGCTTTGTATTCCAGATTTGACGTCATTGTGAGTGGCTTTTCATATTTTGTTGCACTTTTTCAAAGATGTAAAAATATGAAAGCAGATAAAAACAGAGCATCTTTTACGTGATAATTACTGTACTAAATGCGTTGAGACGACAAAGGTGTAGAAATGTTTTTAATTCTTCATCTTTTTTTTTTTTCTCATTTTTAATCACAATTTTTACGATAGTAATTTGGTTTTAATCAAACAAAGTTCCACAGTTCTTGTTTTGGTCTATCATGCATTGCTGGCGTTGCATGAGCTACTGATATAATGGCTAAAGCCTTTAAAAGTTTATTATCCTTGAAGCCAATTTCTCGGATTTAAAAGTCATGACTGTGTGCAACAAGACTGTTTGAGTTTTGTCTTTCCCTGAAATCTTTCGCCAACATTTTCACATCCATAAAAATACTTATCACATGGAAACAGATGTAACAATTCCATTAAATGTACACAAGGAAACAATAACAACATTCACACACTCATAAATTGCAAACGCAGACTAGCAAACCTATCCTAGCCACTAACTTATCATAACCAGACTTAACGTGACATAACCTAACAAAGATTGGCTTACGATAAACACAACCTGAACAACCTGAACAGAACTTCAGTACTGCCACAGTACAACGATAAAACGTGATGAACTGACAAAACAATCAGAGACGATTAAATAGAGAAGAACATGAAAGAGGAATTGGGTTTAGAAGGACTAACAAACACACTAACTCAAAACGCAAAAGACAGACACACACATTGAGTCCACATACGTACATTCAACTGCTCATACAAAAGTCATCAAAGTTGTAACATTTTATTGTAATCGACTGTAACGTTTTTCCTGCAGAACCTTGCTGCGCAGAAAACCTACAACAACCTGAGCATGACCATGATGGAGGCCGTGCAGAGAAGACAGTGTTATGTGGAGGGAGTCATTAAATGTTACCCCGATGAGACTCTGGAAACTGTTATTGACAGAATAGTGGGAGCAGAGGTGAGGATGTTACATTGAGGCTCTTTGTTTGTCCAGCAGATATATTGGGTCGTGAAGTTTGGGGTTTGACATGTAGATTCAGTGTGCAATAGAACTACATTCTGCCAAGTGGAATTAATTCAGCAGACAGAATTATTGCATGAATGAATGAATGAATGAAAATACTTTTATTTGTCCCACAGCGGAGAAATAGCATTTAACAACAGCAAAGCAGTGAGGAAAAAAATATAAAAAAGCCATTTATCCATAAATAATTAAACATACAATAATAAAAAACAACAAAATAATAATAATAAAAAAAAATTATTCACCGTCAGCTTCACTCTGTCTTCTCTCAAAGACATGGATTTCTGCTTCTAGATATTTAGCAGTCTGACAAAGCGATGAAGTGACGACCATTTTAAAATGTGTTGTAGGATATTTCAGTGAAGAGCCTTGAGTATTGATCTGTGTGAATCAACCCGTCCCTCTAAAATTCTATCATTATAAAAAACATCTTTGTGCCGAAATACAGCATAAAGATAGAAGATAGAAACTCTTGTAGCCACCACAAATGTCTTCCTTTTACATTTTACTTGCCATACATATACCATATATTGCATAGTATTGTTTAAACAACAAATTAAATAATATTTTTTTTTCTTTTTGTTAAGGTCCACAGGTTGGTTCTGGTGGACAGGGATGACATGGTTCAGGGAATTATCTCTCTCTCAGACCTGCTTCAGGCTATAGTCTTATCTCCAGCAGGTATTGATGCTCTGTTCTCATAACCTGAGAGGATGTCTGTTCTTCTGTCCACGCATTTAACCAAGACTTGTGCAAGGTAGGCTTGGCTTTGCTTCTGCAGCTTAGCTAAAACATGCATTGCTGTTGCGATTACTGACAGTCTGAATGTTGGGCACGGCTGCACAATCTTTATAAAAAAAATAAATATTTATCCTTTGCAATGAAAAGTGCAAAATTCAAGTTAAAGTTATTGGTAGCTGTCTGTCTAGATATCTGTCTACCGTCCTACCTGTCTCTATGTCTGTATGTCTGTCTGTCTGTCCGTTTGTCCATATATCCACCAACCCATATGTCTATTTGTCTGTCTAGCTACTTTTAGAGAACCGTACTATACTGTAAAATGAGTACAAGTATTTTAAGATATACTCCTGCTCTGCTTATAAATGTTCCTTTATTTTTTCTTGATGTTTTAGGGTTTGCAAGAAGATGAAATTTGGTTGCACAAGCAAAGCTGACGTAAATGTGAAGTGGAATCTGAAAAGTATATAGTTTCTGCTATATACAACAGGACATTTCTCATCTATTTGGGAGATGGTTTATGGTAGATGAGTATTTACACGTCAGTGGAAAACATCCTTCTTAACTTTTCCTGTACGAAGGAGCACATGAGTCTCGATTTTGATCAAATTGATCGTCTGGGTTGTCTCTGTGAGTTTTATGTTGTCAGATTATCATGCTTTATAATGAATGACAATTATGTTTTATCTTTGACTGCTAAGTATTTGAAATAAAAGAGAAATCTGCAAATCAAACAATTCTGCTTTATATGAGAGGTGTTTCATTTTCATTCAACACAAATCAATTCTGCTAGTTTCTTTCAGAATTATTGTTTATGTACTGTCAAAAAAGATGAAACCATTTTGAAATGAAATTTGAACACAATGCATATATACTTACAGTTAGTTACCTTTCTTGCAAAAGCATGACGAAAAAATTAAAGTAAAGTGGGTGTATATATTTATATTATATTTGTGACAATAAGTCTGTGGTGCCGTTAAGGAGGGGAAGGTTTGGACAATTCTGGGGTTATTATTATTAATTATTATTATTGATATTATTAAATGTTGTCATTTATCCTCGTAGACAGCCAATTTGGAAAAAGAGGGAACAAAAACAAGTAGTCTAAAAATAATGTCTAATTGTGTGAGTGTACATGTGGGTATGTGCCTCGTTGGCCACCAATAGGTCCCAATGAGTCCCAACTTCAGGCCCAGAGTTGCTGATATTAGCTCTAGCTCCTCTTTAGCCAGAAATTGAAAATTGGTTTAGAAAACATATAGAATAAAAACAAATAATAATAATAATAATAAAATATATATTTTTAAAACAAAGAAAACAAGTACGTATAAGGAGATGAAAAGCAAAATGTGTCGTAAGTGTTCTCCCACAATAATACACTCAATTGATGATCTCTAGATCAGCCGCTAGGTGGCAGCCACGTGCGCAGTAAACACTGAGCATGTGACTGAGCGCGAGCCTGTGAGATCCACTGCGTGTTTTTGTTTTTTCTAGTAATCCATGACGAGCCTCTCCTGACCAAACCCCGTCATCAGCGCACAAACAACAGCGGAGAAGTGACAATGGCGAGCAGAAGGGCCTCGCTAGGCTCCTCTTCGGCTGGTCTCGAGGCCTGGTTCCCCGCGGCCGGCAGCGGCGAGGACGAGCCGGAGCTGCGGCTGCTGCGGGAGCGTCTGCGCGGGTGGCTGTCGCAGTGCGAACCGGCCGTGATCTTCGCTCAGCGGCTGCTGGTGTGGGAGAGGCCGCTGCACAGCATCATCGCGGCGCTCGCCCTTAACACGCTCTTCTGGTGAGGCACGCGCGGATCTTTGGAATTTCTTAGAGAATGTTAATCCCCAGCGAGTAGTCGGTAATCTGGTTAATCTGCCTTTTAGTAAGTAGACAGTAGACTCGGAGTTCCCTGTGTTCTTCACCTATACCGTAGTAGCTGTTACCTGAGGTGGACAACGGCCTGGAAAGTTAGTAACGGCACGTGTACTGCCATATGCAATTAAACTCACTCTAGATTTCATTAATTGGAGAAAGAACTCAATGCTGGAATATGCTTTTTTGTAATTATGTGCTTAACATTTACTAATGTATATTACTGTACACGTGTGTCTATACAAACACGCACGTGTATTAACATGATGTATTAGGGCTGCACGATTTTGAGAAAAAAACCTAATTGCAATTGTTGCACGTTTAAGTGCATAAACTAAAATTATAAATAAAATATATTGTTACTTTCACAACACAGAGGGTTAAATAAACTACATACAAAGTGATTGAGGTATTGAGATGTTTGATGCTTCGTGATTAATAAATACAGTACCTGAACCAAATACCAAAGAATAAGAAACACAGAATAAAAAATTGTTCTCTTATTTGAAATTAAATCAGACAATGTTGTCACTGGCAGAAAATAGAAAAGTGAACAATCCTTAATAAAACAGATTTTAAAATACCTTACTCTTACTGTGAATTAGAAAACAAAATAAATCTAGTGCAATTTACTGGCATTTAGTGAACATAGAACTTGCATTGCCCACATTTCACTGGCACCAAAAAAGAAAATGCTATGATGGAATGTAATAAAAAAGGCAAAGTGGAAAAGTACACTACCTAAAACATAGTAAAAAAAAAGAACAATCACCAAACATAAAACATTTTTTTTGTTTACTAATATTAGTGTGATTTTTAAGATGCTGGTATAAATTAGGCACGTCAACACATTTTACACTCACTTACGTCATTGTTCGCAAAACCAAAAATTATTGGCTTCGGTCAGCTATACGCCGTTAGCTATTCTATATAATGAGTTGCGTGTTCGCCGCTTTGCTGCTGGCAGGTGCGCTGCATAAAACCCTGTTTTGTTGTCATTTCTAATTGGCCAGTAAGCCAGGAACTGGAGATTTGAGAATTTTGATTGGCTAATGGGCGTGTCACTCAAACTCAAAAATCAAAGGCGGACTCCTGAGGTTTGGTAATCGCGGGAGTTAAAATCGCAATATTGATTCGATAAAGCTCTATAATGTATACAGTTAATAAGTAAAAGCAGGGAATGGGGGTCTAAGGGTGCTTTCACACCTAGCTCGTTTAACCCTTTCAAACGCACTCAAAGCGGTTCGGGGGTGGGATCTCTTCACTGCTGAAGAGGACCGATAACAGAACTGGGTCCACTAGGTTGTGAACAGCAAAAGGACTGGGATCACTTTCCACTGGTTCTCTTTCTGGTCACTTTAAACAAACTGGGTTCGGTTAGTGTGTGTGTGTGTGTGTAACTTCACAGGATGGTGAAATGCAGAGCACAGTTTTGATGTGGTCCCTAGTGGCTATATTGACAATATCACTCACTTTCTATATACATGTGTGTGAATACATGTGTAGATTTATATGCATCTGTGTGTGTTTAGATGCAATGATATGTAGCATTAAAATGTCATTTTGATCTTTATTGTTCAAAACACATACAGCTAAGAACCTTATGCTTACAAACATTATTTACTGAAAATAAAAAAAGAAAAGAGAAAATAAAAAGAGAGGAAAAATAAAAAAAAAAGTTGTTCCCCAAAATGACATTTTCTTGCCAAGTCAAAGTTTGTTTATCATCTCCCGGACTTCCTTTACATTTTCTTTTTGTTGGCTCACTATTTTGGTTCTATTACATAGAAATTTGTTCTAAACAAGGGAATATATTAATATAAGCCCATGCTTAATATAAATATTACACTCTACTTGAAGATGTCGCCGGTGTTTCTGTGTTAAATCATTGCGTCTTAAGTTTGCAGTTGTTTTTTTTGTTTTGTTTTGATTTTTTTTACCCATGTGGCACTTTTAGTTTCTGTTTTATTTTCGTTTAGAAAATATGTTTCACGTCTTTCTCCCCTCAATACGAAACAGCTTAAGTGACTAGTACGTGAACCTTGTGTACATCCGTGACAAAATATATATTTAATATGTAAATAATATAAATATGTGAAACATCATGATACATGCTTGTTAAAGACCAGCTTCCAACTGGACATGAAGAATACATTAAGACTGATCATTTTTATACTCATTGGGCACATCATATAGAAATGGCCAATAAGAAGCTTGCATGTGTTGCACACGATTGTTTATCTTTTTTAGACATTAAAATAAATCATAAACATATTTACATGATCCTGTTTCATTGTAATGAAGTGATTTGTCTAAAAAGTAGACAATATATGTTTAAATAAGGTAATATTATGTAAAGTGACCATCAGTGTGGCTCATTGTGTGAGCAAAGAGTCGGCAGCATTTTTACCTCTTCGCCATTCCCAGGACGGGAGGCGTTATTGCTGCCTGTCTGTTTAAGGGATTCAATAGATTCCCCACGGACTGGTGTCTCAATGATGAGCTTATGAGCCCTTTCAAAAACGTCCACTCCGACATTATACATGGGAAATCCTGTGCCCTCCAAAAACACTGAAGTCATATAAAATCTCGCAGTATCACTGCAGCCAATTGCATTGACGCACTTGCCCCGAAGGTGTGGCTCCTAGGTGGAATACGAGGTTGTGTCAAGTGCGGCGGCCCGATTGTCTCCCTTTGCACTGTGCACTATGCCCACGCCATAGATCAGGGGTCGGGAACTTATGACTCGCGAGTCATATGTGGCTCTTTTGGTGGCTGCATATGGCTCTTAGACAAAGCTTTAAAAATACATAAGTGTAAAACGTTCTCCGGTATTTCAATGTAAATTAATAAAAACGAAAAGAATTCTAAGCTTTTTTGTTTTGTTTTTATTTTACGCTTGCATTCTCAACTATCAAAACTTTTTTTTTTAGTTGCGTTTCAGATTTTTGCATTAGTGTAGTGTAGCAGCGTGCGCGCGCGGTGCCTGCGTACAAACACCGGGGTTTGTGCGTGAGAGAGAGTGACGTTTGCTAGACGTATTTCTTTTGCAGCTGCCAAGCCGTGTGTTGTGGAGGATGAGTCCAGCGATCCAGCAAATGAATTGTTGCTTTTTATTCATTTGATCGTCAGGTTGTTGATGTTTAAGCAAATGGCTATGATTATGACTATGACTATGACAAGACAAAGATCAGTGAGCAAGCACATATGCGACAGTGGTATATATACCAACAGAAAATCAAACAAAGTTATCAAAACGAGTTGAAAGACTTGTTGTCCTGCATATCATATTGGTTTTGCACATATGCATTTGTATTTCGTTTTAAACAAGTATGGCTCTTTTGGACTTCATTTTTACCAATATTGCTCGCTCAGCCAAAAAGGTTCCCGACCCCTGACTTTTAACGGCTCTAATTGCTGCTATTGCGTAACGCTTTCGGGTGCGCACCTGTGGGTCAGAATTTTGGGATTGTGGCCAGCCAATAAACGAGCCTCCCCTGACCGCCGCTGCAATGCCTCAGGCCAGGAGTGCTCACATGCAATCGTGAGGATCCAGGGAGGAGATGGAGTGCGAGCTCGGTGTCCCCGACCAGGACGACAGGCTACAGGCTTTTTCAGTCCTCCAGTTCTTCCAGGCGTCGCTGCGGCAGTTGGTGGCTAGTGGCTCTGAGAGCGACAGGGATCATCATCAGGCTCGTCTGGTGGCGGACATGTGTAATGTCTTTCGTTTCCTTATCTCTCAGGAAACGTACGTAACCTAGACAGTTTTTCCACCACATTTCACTTCAGTGGTCAAGACATGATTGATGCGGCAGCGAACATGTATTTTGCCCTTATGGGCTGTTATTTTATTATTATTGTTGTTGTTGTTGTTATAATTATTGTAGTAGTTGTTGTTGTTGTTCTGTTTGCTGTTTAAATGTAACCGTTTGTGTTGGTACTCAGAACACAGGATGTTGGTCTGTTTTTTTAACCCTTTCGTCATGGTGGCGTTCTATTGGAGGTTTTACGGTATATTAATTTAGGCTCAATGCCTGGTGGCGGACATGGCACTTGAGGCGCTGCATGGGAAGCCTGGTGGTTTTGGTGGAGGCGCTGAAGAATGCCAAGGTCATGTCTGTGTTATTGCCTCCATGCGTCAATCGCCAACTGAGACTGTGGTCGCGGTCAGACACCCGGCGTCTTCCGCCCGGCGAGGAGCACGCGCACCAGCACCAGACGGATTCTAGTGAGACGGGTGCCTGTTGTCACAAACGGGGGGCACTATCTGGCGTCCTAACCCGGAGCTGTGGGATCTGCAGGACTGGGTGTGCGCGGATTCACAGTGGCCGCGGTGAGAGCTTGTCTAAGTGGAACTTGTTAGTGACGTGGTGCGAGTCGGCGTGTTGAGTTAACCATCCTCGCCCAAAACTTTTTTCAGTGTGAGATTTATTTTAGTTTTTGAGGTGATGACGGGGCCACCGTTCGAGCCTATGGAGGAGTGCTTTCGTGTAAGACAGCATTTCTGCTGGTGTTGGCGTGTGGAAAAATGGTAGGTGATCTGCCCGCTTTTCCTGTCAGCGCTTCCTGTTTGGGCCAAATGATTTTTTGGTGCGTCTGAAGCCTCGATCTGGATATACCCCCAAGGTTTTGTCTGTTCCATTTAGTGCGCGGGTTATTTCTCTGACAGCGTTTGGCTTGGCCGAGGGGGCGGCCCGTGGGTCGTGGGCGAGTGGTCTGGACATTCAGGAGACTTGCCAGGCTGCGGGCTGGGTGTCTCGGAATACATTTGTAAAATTCTGCAATTTGGATGTGCCCTCTTTTGGCCACCATGTGTTTGCGGCGAGGGGGGACTAGGAATCAGGAATGATTGGTCTCAGTGGTCAGGTTAGTGTTAGCGCTGCTCGTGATTCTCTTGCTGTTTGTACTATGCCTTTTTTTTCTGCCGGCCTATGCTGCTGTTTTTTTTGGGCTTTTTCTGCAAAAAAAACGATGTGATTGTTATTGTTCAGTTCAGGAGCGATTCTGAGGAAGTCGGTCGCCCGCTCACTGGGAGTGCTGGGCGAGGCCATGCCTTTGTGACAAGTGCGTCGACGCGATGGGCTGCAGTGATACTGAGTGATTTTATGTGACTTCAGTGTTTTTTTGAGGAAACGGGATTTCCCATGTGTAATGTCTTCGTTCCCTTATCTCTCAGGGAACATACGTAACCTAGACAGTTTTTCCACTACATTTCACCTCAGTGGTTGAGACATGATTGATCTTGGAATAGGCATGCTTGAAACTCTTGTGCGCTTTATTTGTATTGTTGTTGTTGTTGTTGTTGTTATTGTTGTAGTTATTGTAGTTGTGGTTGTTTATACCGTTTAAATTCAACCGTTTGTGTTCGTACACAATACCCAAAGAACACAGGATGTTGGTCTATGTTTTAACGCTTCCTTCATGGTGGCGTTCTACTAGAGGTGGTGGCGTTCTATTGAAGGTTTTACGGTATATTAATTTACGCTCAATGTCATTTACTAGAGGTGATAATTGCTTGTGCGTTACAGGCTGGTGTCCTCCACGTCTCTGAGGCCGCTGTTTCTCTGTAGTGTCTCTCTCATCGGACTGACTCTGCTAGAAAAATGGAAAGACAATTTGGCGATTCTTGCTGGTAACACATTGACACATTTTAATAATAGTCAGTTTTTCCACCACATTTATGTGTGTGATTTTGTTTGGGTAATTTTCTATGTAACTTGCTGTATGTAATGCCTTATATAATGCTTTTCTCTACAGTGTGGCTTCCAGAAGCACCTGCCATTGAAAGGTAAGTGTCTTTTGAAGTTCGTTTATAGTTAAAACAAATCATTGCTGGATCACATTTTATGTTTGCTTATTATTTTTTCAAAGACAAAATACATTCTAAAGAGCAAAACAAATCACAATACATTTTTTGTTACTAGTTATGTTTAATGCTGCTTAGGAATTGTAAAAGAAAAGAAAATATTGTTGATGTTAAATATAATTTAGTAATAATCAGGGGTAGACCATAAGGGAAATTTTCCACTGGCCCGACTATCAAAACCACTGGCCCAGGTCGGCACATCGTGTATTGATCCCAATATTGCAAAAAAAATTGCAAAGTGCAGCAAAACTGAGCAGAAACAGAACATGTGCAATTCTCTGCCTTTTCTTTTCATATTCTCTTTTGCTTTCCCTCAAATCCTCTCGTGATTTTTTTTTTCTTCCTTCCTGAAACATGTAGCCGAGCTCAGTGGTGCCCATTGGAAAACATTTTTGTGTCTTGGGCCCAATACCGCACCTATTTTTAATTTTTTACTGTCAGTTTTTACTATCCAAAGCAATTTTCATTCAGCTCTACTGACTGTGAATCAGTATCAGTGGAAAAACGTCAATAATAAAAGAACATTTATCGTCAGAACATATAAGTGCAAATAATGTAACGTGTTACAAATAAAAAGAGCAGCGTCACAGCAGTGACTTAATCAAAGTGCCATAGTAAATATAAGTGGTGTTTTTACTCACTTCTGCCAGAGTGATTTAAACTGCAAAATGTGTTGACCTCTCAAAAAATGCAAAAACCATTTTGAAATGAATTAAATGCAGCAACGACAACAACAACAACAACAACAACAAAATAACTGGAAATACAAATATATATTTTAATTTATCAATTCATTTAAACTAACTCCCAGTATGTCTGGATAGTTTTATTAAAGATCATCAAATTAATTATTTCAAACATGTGTTTAAACGTTTGAAATCTTGAACAAAGGTTCACTTCCTGTGATGAGGCTGCGTCTGAATGTGACTGACATCACGCGTCAGATACTCTGTTCTTTAGGTAATATTCATTATAATAGTTTGGCTATTGTTTTATGGTTTAATATTAAAGTGTGTCGTTATTGCACAGTCGTGAAAAGCGCAAAGAAAGCCGTGTTAGAGTTTTGTGATTTAACAAACTTTTTTTAACAAATTATCACTAAGCAGTAGCCGTCATTTTCCTTCCGCGCTGCTTATTTAATTTCGCTTTTTGTGTTTAATGCCCATATTTAACGAGATTATTCCAAAGGAACTTGCTACTTGTGTTTGACGCGGCGGCACGCGCAGAAACGTGGGACTCAAGCACGAGAGAGCAGCCGAGCAGGCGTTTGGAGGCGGAGCGCAAAAAACTCGTTGCATATTAGTAAGACTGTCGGGATCACATAACGCGTTAGCGGTAGTTAGCGAGCAAAACAATTTAACAGAAATGCAGGTAAATGAGAAATTTTATTTTATCAAGTAATTTTTACCTGCAGTTGGACCGAGCTGGTGGCCCGGTTGGTTTTAAAAGTAAGTCCGGGCCACCGGGCCATTTATTTTGTCGACCCCAGATAATGTTTATTAATTTATGCTTTTTTTTAATCAGGTTAAAAGCATAATTTCAATAAGGGGCCTAGTGGCAATATTGACAAACTCACTTTACAGAATTAAACTAGGCATTTATTTTGCATTTGTTTGTCTAATAAAATCTTTTTTTTTTTAATCTTTAAAATAAATCATAAACACATTTACATGATCCTGTTTCATTGAAAGAAGGGGCAATTGAAGCAATTTGAATGAAGAGAAATCACACGTGCTTTTCTGACGATAAAATTTTTATTTAAAAAGTGTTCGCTCGTAGTTGTCTTGGTTGTGCACTTGACTGTGTCTCTGGCCTCTGCAGTGAAACGATCACGGAACAGCCACGCCTATTAAGTGTCGATGAACTCAGTCATCATCTCGCCGAGAGTTACCTCACCTTCAATCTTTACATCCAAGAAATGCTTCAATACAAACGACAACACCACGGAAAGGTGAGGAAGAGCATACAGGATCTAAATAAACACTATCTTAAATAAAAGATTTAAAAAAAAGTGTGGGAGATATAAAAAAATGTTTTCATTATTTTTTCATTATTTTTTCATTATTTAAACATTTTAACTTTAACCTGTAGCCAGAATAACACGTTTTTTGCACGTTTATCGATTTAGTGGAAATTGTAATGCAATGACATTAATTTGTTTGATATTGACATGTTTATTCTTATGAAAATATTTATTGTTCTAGCGGTAATATTACAATTTTTGAAAATGTTTGTGAAGATGTCAATTATTCAAATAGTTTATTATATTATAACATATTTAAATTTTTTTTGTCAGTTCTGCATGATGGCTTGTTCCGGATGTTTCTCACTTGCTGTGGTTGGACATTACATTCCAGGGATTATGATCACCTACATCATGCGTGAGCAAAATTCCCACAAGCTGCTTTTCAGCTATTACGCAACTCCTGTTCAAGTCCGCTTTGCGCTGTCTCACTTATTGTGTGTGTTCACCATAATTTTCATGTCAATAATCTAAATATGGATATTATTACTGCAGCTTTTCAAAAAACAATTTTTCCAGTATATTGTGCATGTTACATCAATGCACTTTTTTGGTGATTGGAAGGTGTATGTCTGTGCCATCTTTACAGTGCTGAGTGTGCTGCTGTGGCCGCTGGTGGTCTACCACGAGCTCATTCAGAAAATGTACACTGGACTGGAGCCCATCCTGATGAAACTCGACTATAGCATGAAAGGAGACACACAGCACTGCAAACATGATAAGAGAAGTAAGAGTAAGCAGTGTGTGTATGTATTTGGGAGGGCAAACCTCTTTCTGTGTGTACACAATTTGTATGCAATAAATATATATCACCTTCAATAGAGTTCAAATAAGGGTGGTGTTCAAGTGGAGGATTTAATGATAGGATACACACGCACGCACACACACACACTCACTCAATTCAAACAAAATAAATAAATATTTTTTAATTCTACTTGTTTAACTATTACTATTTTATTATTACTGCTATTAATAATAGTAATAATAATAATTGTTATTATTATTATAATAACAACAATAAGGTTAATCATCGGTTTCAAATGTTTTTATTTTGGATCATTTGAATTGGACATCCATAATACTATATCGGCTTTTTTCCCAACTTTTATTTGTGTGGTTCACCACTTTGTTCCTTTAAGCATTGCTGAATATTTCTGTCGGGGTGTTTGTGCAGAGCTGAAGAAGGAGCAGGAAGAGGGAGATGAGCCACGTGCCGAGACGGAGAGCGAGAGTGAGGAGGAACTGTCCTGCTTCGCTCCCACTGTGAGAATCTTCTGATATAAGACACACCATATAATGATAATCTCCTATATTATATTTATTACTTATATTACTATATGACTTACTTTTTATTTATATTTTTGGATTCAAGAGGAAGAGAATTCCTCTATATCTCTCTGTCTGTCTGTCTTTTTGTCTGTCTAACTATGACATATCCATATATGACAAGACTACTTCAATTCTGCCAGAGCTAAATTATGGTCTTGTCTAGGGGCTATTTTCAGGGGCTTTTTTATATATTGCAGAGTGGCATTAATATCAATATAAATCAATGTATTAAAGTTTAAATCATCCTGTGAGTGACTTTGTGGACAATATTGCAAGATCAATAGAACAACTTCTAGAACTTTATGAATACACACACACACACATTCACTTTTGATAACTTTTTGAAACATACAGATTAGCCTTACCTGTAAACGCTACGTTGCCAAGTTATTAGACTAGAGAGTTTAATAACCAAAAATCTTCATTGCCTTTATTGATTTAGAAGTTTAGGTTTAGGTTACACAACACCTTTGGAATGTCTGGATCGAGACTGTGACCAATGCATTGCAACCGTTTTCGCAATTCGAGGCTGATAAGGAGACAGACAGTGTTTCTAAACTTTATCTATCTGACCTCTTGACTTTGTAGACCAAGGAGGGATGTACAGCTGATCTTTGATTGATTTCTTCTGGCAGGTGGATGTGAAGACCACAGCTCTGGCGATGGCCATTACAGACTCAGAGTTATCGGACGAGGAGGCGTCTATCCTGGAGAGTGGAGGCTTCTCTGTGTCCAGGGCCACCACCCCGCAGCTCACCGACCTTTCTGAAGGTACCCAAGGCACACGTGTTGGAAGGAAATGTTAAAAAAATTTCCTTCACATTGAAGATTATGTAGCGATATTCCGGAGAAAATCCGAAATTTGTTTGTAGTTGCAATTGCGTTTTTGTCGCTTTGATGCGCAGAAACTAACAATTTCGAAGTCATTCTCATATTCTGTCACCTTTCTAATTGATCTCGGGTATCATCTCGTAAATTGTCCTCAAAAAATGACAGCATTGAATCCGTGTTTTGTCCGTTTCTGCACGTCAAAACGTGGCTTTGTGAATTAAAAGCCACATCATTTCTAATGACAATCTAATGGTGGCCGAAAATTTGTGATTTGGCTTTACAAGACATTTTTTAGTGTTTTTGACACATTTAAAAATGTTATAAAAATGTGTTAACGCATATAAACATTTTGTTTTGTCTCTTGTGAAAATGATAGAGAAAATGTGATCAAAAACATTTTTTGAGGCTGGAATTAGACAGCGGCCATGCAGACTAAATACAAGACATTTTGTAAAATATCTTGTCGTGGACAAAATGGAGAAATTTTTGTTTCCATAATTAGTAGATGTTTATATAATGGTTACAGAACAATTTGTCAAACATTTTTCAGCCGCTACATTTTTATGGAACAATTTGTCAAATATTTTATGTTGCCATCCATATCATTTTTGGCTATTGTAAATCCAGTCAAATATTGTGTCTACCCCCAAAACTCTCTCCTTACTTACAGATTTGGACCAACAGAGTTTCCACAGTGAACCCGACGAGTCCCTCGGCCGAGATGCTGCAGACTTTCCGTCAGTAAATGTGTTGCCTTCCATCGATCCGGCCCTCTTCCATTTCCCGCTGGGTATTCTCAGGACTGAACAAGTCGGGTCAGATCTCGGGGAGGAAGCGCGCTCCACAGCCAGCCTTCTAATTCAACACTTAGCATCTCCGCTACACTTTGTCAACACACATTTCAATGGCCACGGACAAGCAGTGGGAACGGACAGAAGCATTCTGGGAACTGAGGAGGAAACACCCGCACGGTCCCTGGAAGCCCTCAGCGAAGAGATTGTCAGCACGGCCATCTCTACCGTAGTACAGAACACTCTTTCGGCCCTGTTGCGCACTACTGAGGCCAATGATGCCTCGTCCATGGCTTCCTTTCTTCCCACCGAGACGCCGCCATGCCCAATGGACGCTCTATTCGACTCGCCCTCCGCACAAGACGCCAGTGTAGAGGAGGAAAACCTAGACATCACAGAAAGGAGCACGGAGGAACAGACCACTCTGGTACCTGCGGACGAAGAAGACTTTGAGCTTCTCGACCAAAGCGAACTGGAGCAAGCGGATGAGCGGCTGGGCCATGATGTGGAAGGACGTGAGGCGGGCGTGGCGTCCACTTTTCTCCCAAGCAGTCCGCAGGATTCCTAGCTTTTTTTAAATATTCATAACTCATGTAGATACCATAAACTCTGACTGGTGGTTTGTTATAGGAGAACGTGACGGTCAGCTATGCCTTTTTGATTTCCGGGGGAGAGCATGAGATCACTGTGATTGTTGGTCAGTTTTCTCTCTGAAATGAGCGAATGTCGAGTCCCAGATAATTCCCGGTGCACTTATTTTACGGGATTGCGTCATCACCTTCATTATATACAAATTCACAAAATTTGCGAGTTTTTCTGGAAAACACTTTTTAATTGCTGTGTATTTGTTCAAAATCATACTTGCTCAATAGTTTCAGCCGGGTTGTTTTCTACATGGTTTCATTTATCGATTTGCGAGAATCTGCAGAAGATTTGTTTTTTAATCGGAATGAGGGAACGTGCAAGTATGGAACTAGCGCAATTTATGTTGAGAACGACTTTTAAATTGGTGGCTAAATTATAATATATTCTATATACATGAAGTGATTCACCTCTTCATTAAAATTTGTTAATCTGTATTGCGAATGCATTATTTGTAAATAATCCACCAGGTCCAGGACCTATGGGAGGCGAAGCCACTATTTTAATTGCGGTATCTCTGCGGTCGTGCCATTCACTGCCCATCTTTGTTTTGTTCAGGGATTGAATCTTTAATCTGTAAGAACATTTTACATTTTGCACAGAATAATTGCAAACGCAGTATGGCACTTATTTAGCTTTACAACAAATTTCCCTCATTTTATTGACTGTTCAGTTCCTTTTCTGTAAATACGATCAGATGTATGTTTGAGCGTATGCTTTATTTCTCTTCATTGTGTAGACAAAAGATGGTATTGATTTCTCACAGGCTGCGTGACAGCTGAACCGAGGAACCTAATCTTGTGTGGTGTTTTAACTGTGTTCATAAACTTGATGTTTTTCCCTCTTTTTAATAACTTTTATCGAGCGAAAATGTTCAGACTTAGTTAGGACTTTTCTGGGGTCTGAAAGGGGCATTAAGTCGTGTGTATGTGTCAAAAACATGCTCACAAACAC
>SOMO01000029.1:544828-560867 GCA_028128575.1 Paedocypris carbunculus | reverse complement strand
GCATTTATAAAACATGTATTTACTTAGTTAAAAATGCACACACATTCACAAAGTGTTTATAGTAGAATTTTATCACAAATCTTTCTTTAGTCATTATTCATCATTGCTAGTCTAACATTTGCATTTGTGCCCATCTAGATGAGACATGTCCTGCCAACGTCTGGGATTCTAAGAACCGTGGCGTGAATGGCACTCAGAGGGGACAGATTGTGTGGAGGTTGGAGTCCGGACCCTACTTCATGGAGCGTAAGACCTTTAGCTTTAAGTCTCAGGAGTGAGGGAATCTAGCAACACTAAAGCGTAAAAATAAAACTTGATTGATTATATATTCATTAAAAGTCACATAACTACAGTGATGAACTGAATGCAGAATGGATTCTCTGCTTCTGCTAAGCGTAATGTGTTTTCCAGCCTGTTACCTTAAGAAAAAAACAACTTTTGTTCCCAGCTTCAGCCAATTGAATCAGTTCCTCTAAACTTCTGACTTTGAACAATCTTCCAAAGGTCAAAGAGTAAATCTGACAACAGTAAGCATAAGGAATGTTTTAAAAAGGTCCCATGTTTATGATGCAATGCTAATTACTCTGTTCTGTTTCAGCCGAGACCAAGATCTGTTTTAAATATTATCATGGAGTAAGTGGAGCGCTCCGGGCCACAACCCCCTGCATCACGGTCAAGAACCCAGGAGTCGCAGTGAGTCCTTCGTTTACACTCTAGAGCAGGGGTGGGCAAACTATTTGATTCGGGGGCCACATTGGGTTCTAACATTTCACAAAGGGGCCGGACCGGGCTGGAGAAAAAAATATACATTTTGGGATATGGAGGAAATAAAGTGGTACCTCCGTTNTAGTAGAAATAACACTTGTTTTTGTCTTTTTGTGTGCGATGTGTGTGTGATCTGATATCAGCGATTGGAAGAAACGTGTTTGTAGTATGTAATTTGTATGTCTTTTTTTCGCAATTGTTTTAACATGTAACTGTGAAACCATATTTCCATATCCAGATTTAACACTTTCACAAATTTGCATTTCCACTTGAAATATCATCATTTTACTATGGTGAGTCCAGATTCATAAACCACTTCTTTCGAGTTAGTGAGCAGGAACATTATAATGTTCTTTCATTATTCATGAGGATGATCTTGCAGGAGGACAGTCTGTAGCTCCACACGAACCCTCCCAACCCACTTTCACAGAACATACTAGAGAATTCATTCAAAATCAACCACGGGTTCATAAAAATATGCACATTGGCCCGGTTTAAAAACCATACTAATAAAGACACAGATATTGGTGTGAGGCAGGGCTTCTGCGGTTTATAACCGTGTAATACTGTGTTCTGGTTGTTTCTCTCCAGGATGGGCAAGAGCCTGAGGGTCAGTCTGTGACAGAACACTGCAGGAAACTGGTCAGCTTTACTCTGTCGGGTCAGTATAGTCTCCATACGGTTACAATAGGATATGTTTTACTTTTTATTACATAATTTACGAGATAACAGACAATTTACTACATAGTACAGCATATGTCTGGTATTATTTATGTCGTTTTTTTAAGACCAAAGGCGACTTTTCCTTGTACAGTACTGACTGTCTGCCCCCTTGTGGTGAAGTCTGATGTGCACAGGATTCTCGTTTTTTCATCTAGGCTTGCATCAGACTTCTTGAAGTTTCTTGATTTTATATTATATTTGTATTGTTATGATTCTATATTATACATAATAGATGGATGGATAAATAGATAGATAGATAGATAGATAGATAGATAGATAGATAGATAGATAGATAGATAGACAGATAGATAGATAGATAGATAGAGATATAATTATAGTTACAGACTATATAATATCTGTATATTACAGATTTATTTTTTATTCATTAATTAATTTATTTATTTATTTTTCCAGATATCAGGGCCCAGGGTTTGAAAAAAGGCATGTTTTTTAATCCCGATCCCTATCTGAAGATGAGCATTCAGTCCGGCAAGAGAAACGGCTTCCCAACCTTTACCCATCATGGCCAAGAAAGACGGACCACCATAATATCCAACACCACCAATCCTGCGTGGCATGGAGAGGTAATTCTAATTCTTTCAGTACTTTGGGGGTTAGATTCCCAGGGAAAGTGGATGATCTGCATGTAAAGTGGAGGATCTGTTGTCACGCATTATTCACTTTCTTTCTCTCTGTCTCTGACAGAAATACACATTTGTTGCGTTAATGACTGACGTTTTGGAAATTGAGGTCAAGGACAAATTTGCCAAAAGTCGCCCAATCATCAAGCGCTTTTTGGGTCAGTTGACGATTCCGGTGCAAAGACTTCTGGAAAGACACGCGTCAGGGTCAGTAACGGCTGACTTCTTCTGTTTCTTCAGTGTAATGGAAATCTTCCTGGGAGTTTAAACTTGTGTAAATTGAGAATGCTTTGTTTTTCTTCTTTTTTAAAATATGAATCAAACTTTAATGATATTTTGTAATAATATATTTTTTTTTTTTATTTTTGAACATTAATTCAATGTTAATGTAATGATTGTTTAAAAAACAATAGTGTAATATTGTTGTTGCTATTATTATTATTATTAATTATCAATTATTAATGTATGAATACTATTTTAATATTCTTAACTCTCAGAGTACAACTGTGCACTCTGAAATGCACCCAGCAAAATAACAACAGCACAAACAACAGCGGCAATAATAATACTAACAATAATGATAATAATAATAATAATAAATAAATAATAATTAAAAAAAATTCCAAAATATTTTGTAATGTTTTTAGGGACTTTTCTTATAAAATAGTTCTGTTTTGGATTATTGGATTTTTATTTTGCAAAAATCTTTCCAATTTTGGATAACAATTACTGTAGAATGCTGGTAGACTGAGAATGCTTTATTGTCACTTTTTCCAAATCATTAATCAAATATTTAATTAAAAAGAGATTACAATTATTACAAAAACATTTCTTTAATAATTCATAATAATAATTATTATATATTATATTATTATATATAATATTTATATACACAAATGGTGTGAAAAACATCTGCTATGTTTAAATACATTCTTGCTTCCATTCCAAATGATGGTGTTTTCTGTTGACTTTCTAGGGATCAACATGCGAGCTACACACTCAGTCGCCGTCTGCCGACAGAACACGTGAGCGGGCATCTTCTGTTCCGAGTGGAGATCACCTCTACTGGACACGAAGGTCGTGTTTTTTTGTCTCTCTGTGTGATTGGTTTACTGTAGAACGGCTTCTTGACTCAGTTGCTGTGCACTTTAATAGAAGCCGTGGGGTCGCTCCTGGGAGTCTCGTCAGTGAACGGAGATCCTGGAAGCCCATCGGATGATGAAGAAGCTTTGCATCCGACCTCACATATAATCAGGGCTCCGTCGCCCACCGGCTCTGAGGGGTCCCTGCACGGTGAGGGCTTTAGGAGCGATGACTGCTCGATGGATCCTGAAGAACATCTACTTTTGAGGAACAGAGTCCTGGAGTCGACAGAAGGAANCTCCTGGGAGTCTCGTCAGTGAACGGAGATCCTGGAAGCCCATCGGATGATGAAGAAGCTTTGCATCCGACCTCACATATAATCAGGGCTCCGTCGCCCACCGGCTCTGAGGGGTCCCTGCACGGTGAGGGCTTTAGGAGCGATGACTGCTCGATGGATCCTGAAGAACATCTACTTTTGAGGAACAGAGTCCTGGAGTCGACAGAAGGAATCTCGGGTCATACTTATCGCCAGGTCTCCCTGAACGACTACTTGGATGCCATTGATGCCGCACGGACCCTCGGAGACAGACCACTTGGAGCCGGCCCACCCAAACTACGCTCCAGCTTTCCCACCGACACACGTCTCAATGCTATGCTACACATAGACTCTGATGAGGATGAGGAGGGCCATGCCCCCCGGGACCCGGCATTGACCAATGGCGGTGCTGATGAACATGCCACTTCAGAACAAGTCAAAGGGGATAAGTCGGAAGAAGCCACGAGCAGTGCCACAGACACGGAGCCGTCCACCTCAGGGTCCAGCAGTGATGCGGCGAAGAGCCGAAACAGAGGGGCACAGGGTGGAGAGCCCACGGGCAAAACACAGGTCAGGATTGTGCCAGCGTGTTTCTCAGCCAGTCTGTAAATAAATTAAATAAAACCATAAACTAAAAATAAGTCAAAGATAGTTCCATGGACAAAACTGGAGAGGTCCTTTAAATTATGAACCTCTATGTCTTAAACTTGAAAATTGAGCAAGACAAATTAGGCAATTTTTTTGTTAGAAACTAACTTTGAAAAATGTTTTTTGAAAGAAAACTTTAAATTGAATTTGATCAAATAATAACGCCAATTATACAGTTACATTACAGTTATATATATATTATAGTATACAGTTACCAGCCACCAAAGTCACTGGTTCTTTTCATTTTAGTGTGGATGTTTTTAAAACTCAAATTAAATAAAAATCAAATGCAATCCGTTGCTTGTTAAACTATAATATACATATATTTCTATAGGATGCGGAAGGAAATGTACCTGTGGCTATAAGAGAAGATACGGATTCATTAGCATCTGCTAGCAACGGAGCCACACCTGTTAAGCAGCAAGAGACTACTAGCTGTAATGGATCAGCCAATGAGGAACAAGCAGGTGGAGAGATCTGGCAGAGGAGGCGGAGTCTCCAAGCATCGCAGGCTGAAGTCCTGGACGCAACCACAGAAGTGAGAAGAGTGTCAGACTCAATACAGACTGCAGCCATAACAGATGGAGAGATGGGTAAATATATGTTCAACGTACATGTAAACGAATATATCTACGTGCTACTGAGACTAATTAAGATTGTTTTACCTTTAATTGACTGGTCGCTTTTGTTTTTTTTTCATTTTGTCAAAATATCAAACTAACAAGAAAACGCAATGTTTGTTGTCAGCAATGCCAGGAATTCACACAATGCCTTGAAAGACAAAATGTAAATGCTCAAAAATCTTTTTGCGATAATAATAGTTTAAACTTTTATGTGAGTATACATTATATTCAGTATCACTTAATATCTACAGTATATACAGTGGTTCAAACATATTTTATCTTTGACTTGATATGGATTCAACAAAAATGTCCCCAGCATCTTCACAAGGTGGCACAACATGTAAATCTTTTAACTAAGAAGAGTTGTTGAGAAACCCAGACTGCACTGGCATATTGTTAAGACATTTGCTGTCTTACAGGGATTACATGCTTTAAACCACGCTTCCTGTGCTGATAAACCAGATGGTTTGTATTTATTAATCTATTTACATTAAAATCTGGTTGTCTTGTCCATTCGTAGCTGCCAGTGCTCAAGTCAACGGCCATCAGCAAATCCGTTCACTTCCTTCTGTACGTCACGACATCAGCCGGTACCAAAGAGTGGACGAGCCTCTTCCTCCCAGTGAGTGCTCGTAAAAATATAAGAGTATTTGAAATTAAAAAAAAAAAAAAAGAATNTAGGATGCGGAAGGAAATGTACCTGTGGCTATAAGAGAAGATACGGATTCATTAGCATCTGCTAGCAACGGAGCCACACCTGTTAAGCAGCAAGAGACTACTAGCTGTAATGAATCAGCCAATGAGGAACAAGCAGGTGGAGAGATCTGGCAGAGGAGGCGGAGTCTCCAAGCATCGCAGGCTGAAGTCCTGGACGCAACCACAGAAGTGAGAAGAGTGTCAGACTCAATACAGACTGCAGCCATAACAGATGGAGAGATGGGTAAATATATGTTCAACGTACATGTAAACGAATATATCTACGTGCTACTGAGACTAATTAAGATTGTTTTACCTTTAATTGACTGGTCGCTTTTGTTTTTTTTTCATTTTGTCAAAATATCAAACTAACAAGAAAACGCAATGTTTGTTGTCAGCAATGCCAGGAATTCACACAATGCCTTGAAAGACAAAATGTAAATGCTCAAAAATCTTTTTGCGATAATAATAGTTTAAACTTTTATGTGAGTATACATTATATTCAGTATCACTTAATATCTACAGTATATACAGTGGTTCAAACATATTTTATCTTTGACTTGATATGGATTCAACAAAAATGTCCCCAGCATCTTCACAAGGTGGCACAACATGTAAATCTTTTAACTAAGAAGAGTTGTTGAGAAACCCAGACTGCACTGGCATATTGTTAAGACATTTGCTGTCTTACAGGGATTACATGCTTTAAACCACGCTTCCTGTGCTGATAAACCAGATGGTTTGTATTTATTAATCTATTTACATTAAAATCTGGTTGTCTTGTCCATTCGTAGCTGCCAGTGCTCAAGTCAACGGCCATCAGCAAATCCGTTTACTTCCTTCTGTACGTCACGACATCAGCCGGTACCAAAGAGTGGACGAGCCTCTTCCTCCCAGTGAGTGCTTATAAAAAAAAAAAAATACTTAAAATAAAAAAAAAAAAAGAATTTCTGATCAGCGTTAAGATGATGTTTTGTTTTGTATTTATTTAGACTGGGAGGCTCGTATCGACAGCCATGGACGTATTTTCTACGTGGACCACGTGAACCGGACCACCACCTGGCAGCGGCCCACCGCTCCTCCTGCCCCTCAGATCCTGCAGAGATCCAACTCCATTCAACAGATGGAGCAGCTTAACCGAAGGTCGATTACACATACACTGCTTCAGTGCTCAGGGACACTCACATCTGTAAGCTGCCGCCACCAGATATCGGTCACAATGGCATTAAATCAGTTGTGATTAGAGGCAGTCGAGATTTGCTGGGGGTTTAAAGCGCAGGGGAACCCTTAGTTCTGTCTTCGGATTTATCTGAATTCAAATTGTTATTTGCTAATCCACACTCGGGGAAGGGAAGCTTTCAAAAATAATACAACAAATAAAGTAAAAATGATGAGCACGATGTTTTTGATCAACATGCCAGTCACCATCATTCTTATGACCTTACCAACCTGAATAATATAAATCGTAAACAGTACGCCGTGTCGCTACAAACTAATCCTATCAGTGATGTCAGAACTGGAAGACGGTGAACTCGCTAGATCACTTTCCCACACCGATTACACAAGCACGGCAACAGTCTAACAGATTATAATCTCCACCACATCTAAACCTGGTGTGTTTCATAATGTCTAAATCTCAGGAGCAACAGGAGTGAGTCAAGCGACTGTATTTCAGTTGGGAGAGAGTTTGAGTCTTGTGTCTCTGTTCAACTTGTTCACTCTGACTGCACCAGTGTTTTATGCTTCCATTTTTACACGTTAGTTATGTCACAATATATATATATTTTTTTTAAGCTGAAACAATGTAAGTTGGAACTAACATTTTATATTGATACATGCATGTTACCATTATGGTGTAACATAATGTATTGATGCAATGGGTATATTACATATTTGTAAATTGTTATTTTACTTAAACACTTAAATTAATATGAGATACAAAAAATATAGTTTTATAAAAAATGTATAAAATGCGTAAGGTATATTGAGAAAAAATGTCTCTACATGCTTGAATGCACCACAATATGCACCACAATATATCAATAAATAGACAGACAGACAGATGGACGGACAGATGGATGGCTGGATAGATAGATAGATAGGTAGATATTATTTGTGTGTATTGTTGGAAAAATCATATTTCCAATTTTTAATAAAACAAAATGTGAATGTAATTTATCTATAAATGGTCATTTACCAAATAATAACGTAAGTAATAATTTAATAGGAGAAACATAATCAGATTTATTACAAAATATTATTATAAAATAAAAAATATACAAGATGTGATAATTAAAAAAATTTAGACTTAAGTCAAAAAGACGTTTGCTTTTACTTTCTTTTACTTTTTCTACTTCGTTTTTGTTTTCTTCCAGGTATCAAAGTATTCGCAGGACAATAACCAATGAGAGAGCAGATGAGCAGGCCGCAGAGATACCGGCAGACGATTCTGACCTGTTGCATCACTCCATACCCGGTACCGATTCAAACTGATACTGAACTTGACATATGTGGTGAATGAAGGTATAAAGGTTTAACAGCAGTTCCACTGCGTTTGGTCTTTCAGAATATCGCCGGGACGGTGGGGTCGGACCCTCTAGCTCTCGTTCCCGCATGACTCTGCTCCTCCAGTCCCCCAGCGCCAAGTTCCTCACTAGCCCCGATTTCTTCACCGTACTGCATTCCAATCCTGTTAGTCCCGTTCACCATCATTTACACAGATTATTGCATATTACTGTTAATTATTTAAATGTTAACCTTCATTTTATACATATTCAGTGAATCATCAGCAAGTCATCACAAGCTAAATTTAAATTCATTGCATATGGTTTTGTATTCTACCTACTTGGCTTTTTATATTTACGATGTTGTTGTTTATTATTTAGAATTTATATATACTTGTTTTTGTTATTGATTATTGGTCCTTGGAAGGTTTCACAATTTTGTAGATTTGTAGATGGTAAAACAGATGCATTTGAGTTATTATGTACCGTAATTGTGAACCAAAGGAGACACCGGGAGTGTTCCATTGTTTGTGCAGAGTGCCTACCGTATGTTTACAAGCAACACGTGTCTGAAGCACATGATCAGTAAAGTCCGGCGGGACACGCACCACTTTGAGCGCTACCAGCACAACAGAGACCTGGTGGCTTTTCTCAACATGTTTGCCAACAAACAGCTGGATCTTCCGCGTGGTTGGGAAATGAAACATGACCACACGGGAAAGGTTTGTCTGCTTCTTTTTNGGGTTTTATGGGAAATATTCATTTGGCTTCTCGTTTAATGTGTTTTCCAGGTCGGCGACGATCCCCGTCACATTGGACCTTCTGGTCTGCCACGCACCACAAACACATTGTCAGCGGGTCGGAACCAGTGTCACGATTTAGTCCCCGTGGGTAAGTCACTTTAAGCCAAACTTACCCCGGTTTCTTTATGAAGCTAAAGCAGTGCTATGTTATAAAAAATATTAGATTCGTTTCTACACCGATAATCATGTCTCTAATGTTTTGCCGCTTCTTTGTAGCCTACAATGATAAAATCGTGGCATTTNTTTCCAGGTCGGCGACGATCCCCGTCACATTGGACCTTCTGGTCTGCCACGCACCACAAACACATTGTCAGCGGGTCGGAACCAGTGTCACGATTTAGTCCCCGTGGGTAAGTCACTTTAAGCCAAACTTACCCCGGTTTCTTTATGAAGCTAAAGCAGTGCTAGTATGTTATAAAAAACATTAGATTAGTTCCGACCCCGATAATCATGTCTCTAATGTTTTGCCGCTTCTTCGTAGCCTACAATGATAAAATCGTGGCATTTCTGCGGCAGCCGAACATATTTGAGATTCTTCAGGAAAGGCAACCGGAGCTCATTAGGAATCATTCACTCAGGTCAGACTCCCGGAACGCTGGGAATGAGCCTGAGATATGGATTCTAACAGTGTTGACTTTGCTTATCTGCAGGGAGAAGGTGCAGTTCATCCGGAATGAAGGAGCGTCAGGTTTGGCTCGGCTTTCCAGTGACGCTGACCTGGTGATTTTGCTGAGGTTGGTTTAAAAGGGAAATTAAAAAATAACAAACTATTTGTTGAATTCATAAAAAAACAAAGANCTGAACCCCAAGTTTTGGGAGATAAAATCATAAACAGGCAAAATCTTCTCAATCATAAGAATAGAAAAACTGCAAATTAAATAAAAAACACACCGTTTTAATATTCCTTTTTCAGATTTAAATCAATTCCCTGAAGTTGGTTGTGAATGTTTCTTCCCCATCACACTCCTCTGTAGCTTTACTATGACGTGAATGTTTTCTAACGACTGCAGCGCTCATGAATGTCCGCGTGTCCGAACCTTTGTGAAGACTTTCTATCGCAAGAAAAAGTAAAGCGCTTATTTCGAAATGTTCCACTTGCTGAATGTCGATCGTCTTTTGGAGAAACACTGCCGCAGGATTGTGCCGTTCAGAATGTTACTAACCTTGAAATCCAGCCTTTACTGCTCGACTGATACTGCCATTACTCTTTATTTNACTGCAGCGCTCATGAATGTCCGCGTGTCCGAACCTTTGTGAAGACTTTCTATCGCAAGAAAAAGTAAAGCGCTTATTTCGAAATGTTCCACTTGCTGAATGTCGATCGTCTTTTGGAGAAACACTGCCGCAGGATTGTGCCGTTCAGAATGTTACTAACCTTGAAATCCAGCCTTTACTGCTCGACTGATACTGCCATTACTCTTTATTTGGTCCTTCACCACACAGAAGCATTTATACACTTTTTACACTGATGTAGTGAAAAAAGGGGGAATTTAAAAAAAATCCGGATTTATTTAAAAAAAGGGGGAATATTAGCTGAAAATTGTGTGTTTTTTTTTTTTTTATTTTATTTTAGTAGAAACAATGTTTTTCTAACTTGGACTCTTTCTATTATTAAACTATAATATATTCATTTAGTAGAGCAATCCTGCCAATCACTAAGCTCAAGAAAACGTGTGGATTTCAGCTCTGTAAGTGTTGCGCCGTCGTGGAGATTTATTCTCTCATTATTTTTGTCTTTCTGTAGCCGTTTGCTAAATGATCACAGGGGTTTGATACAAGTCGGATGTCCCGTTTGCATTTCTGTACAAACTCTGAAAGGTTGTGTNCACTATAATATATTCATTTAGTAGAGCAATCCTGCCAATCACTAAGCTCAAGAAAACGTGTGGATTTCAGCTCTGTAAGTGTTGCGCCGTCGTGGAGAATTATTCTCTCATTATTTTTGTCTTTCTGTAGCCGTTTGCTAAATGATCACAGGGGTTTGATACAAGTCGGATGTCCCGTTTGCATTTCTGTACAAACTCTGAAAGGTTGTGTTTGAAACGCTTTTGCAGATTCTGAAATTGTTTATCGGACTAATGCGCCACTTCTACGTTTTTCCTGATTGTGTTTAAGCACAGATGATTGTATAAAGCTGTTTATCTTACAGAATATGTCTCAGCCTTTTGATTTTCTGAACGTCTATTTTTCTCNTCTCCCTCACTCTCTCCCTTCATCCACTTCTTTCCCTCTACCCAACTGAAGTATCCTTTCTCCCTTGCTCTCTTGTCCTCTCCCTCACATTTTTTCATCATTCAAAAACAAACGAAAAAAAAAGCACATTTCCGATTCAAACTCAGCAGTGAAAACCTCGAGCAACAGGCTCAAAAAGTCATTGTGTTTGAGTGACCGACAGGAAAAGCTGAGACTTGGACTGTTCTACCTCAGTAAACCTGAAAAAGCTCATCGCATAATAAAGCTGTGCGAGCGACTATGTGTGCGAGAGGGTGAACTCCATTTCTGACTTGGCAGCCATGTAAACACTGCCAAACGTGACAATAATGTCCTGTAACCGCTGCCAGACACCTGACAGTTCCCACTGAATGCGCCGTCTCTTCGCCAATAGGTTTTGCAAAGGCTGTCCTCACGCATTAAGAACTCTGAAGCTTCCAGATTCTTCTCGCGCATTGAGCGTGGACACAGTTTCAGCTGACAACATCCAAGCAGTACTAAAGAGTTTGAGCTGGCATAGAGGGCAACAGAAGTCGTCTCTGTTCCGAAGCTTCCCACGCTAAAAAACCTATCCCCAAGACAAAGTATTTCTAAATAACTCTCTCTAAAAATGATCCCGCTGGTTATAAACAAGACCAGACAGAGTCATCAAAAAATTCTGGTTAATCAGGATGCCAGTTAAAAAGATGATCTTCATTGTCTACTTAACTGGAACAAAAATCTGCTTTATTAGGGCAAAAACAGTCAATTGTGTCATCATAAAATTCACTTGGTTCCAAAGCTTCCCAAGTTGAAACTATAGATGATTGTTCACCCTCAAAGTCATTTTTCCCCCACAAATCAATGAAGACTTTAAGGTTGGTTGGAAAAGTAGTCAACAAAAAAACAGAATGCAGTGATACCTCGCTTCACAAACGCCGCTTTCCACACACAACTCATATTAAAGCTTTTTCCAGGCTGTAACAGGATGGCAGAACACAGAAAAAAGTACTGTATCATTTGGTGTTAAAGGTCATCCGTTTGAATGCTTACTGTACTGTACTTCCACTAATTCCCAGGAAGCACAGAGGAAAGCAGTACGTGTGGAGCAGAAATGAAGAAGACAGCAAGGATGCAAGGAAAAAAATATTGAGCTGAATAAGGAAATTGTCGAGAAGCATGACTATGGTATTCGTGTGACTGATCTGGCATCGGAATGTGCGCATTAACCAGTCTCTCCCTCTTCAGCCAGAAAAAGATCAGTCCAATGGAGTTCGTGAAACGAGGTACCACTGTACTTCTAATCCACTCTTCAGCACTAATTCAACTAGGCCAGTGAGGAGTTCACCTCGTCTCAGTTTCCAGATTAATTAACGTTTTAACCAACATGGTCCAGATCGGCAGTTCAATTGAAAATGGCAGACGACAAAAGAGAGGGAAGTGGAGAGCGTCGGGTTACCAGCTCCACCGTTCTTCAGCCTGCTGATATAAATTAAACATTGACTCTCACTCATTGGGCTGCCGAGACCAAAACGCTTCACTGATTATGTGCCGTCAGCGCGCAGCAAACGCAGACTGCGAAAGTGAAGGTCAAACATGTTGGGATTTACATAAGAGAGCGAGAACGAGACTTTGCCTCAATGTTTGATTGATGCTTCACTCTCCGACGTCGCTTTGGTCCTTTTATCGAAGGTTTTCGAATCCGCCATTGCGCATTAGAAGGANATTATGAAACAAACCAGTAACAAAAATAAACTCTTCCTTTTTCCTTAATAAAGAACATTGTCATACTAACATCATATAATACAAATTAAATATGCAAAACCTTTTTACAGCAAAAAAAAAAATAATAAAAATTGAAACAAAACAAAAACGGCATAAATATAAGAGGAAACTGACCAGCGTGAAATGTCGGATCGGAGATTTTCATTTACAGCAGAAAGCGTTGAGAAACAAAAAGCCTTTACCGTAAAACTACACTACGAGTGCAACAAACGTCACTTTGTTTATCGGCTTCNTTTTACATGTTTTTTATTTCTTTTTTTTACACCATTTGACAAATATTATTATTGTACAAAATAAAAAAAAACATGTCTTGTGTTCTACTGCATCTTTCAGACTGGACTACAGTGGTCCGTCCCGGGAGTTTTTCTTTCTGGTTTCGCGGGAGCTTTTTAACCCTTACTACGGCTTGTTTGAATATTCCGCCAACGACACCTACACCGTCCAGATCAGCCCCATGTCTGCCTTCGTCGACAACCATCACGAGTGGTGTGTGCAGCCCCATCATGCTTCACCTGTCGCCTCTGAGAAGAGTTTTATCATGTTTTGGTGGCATTCTGTTGTCAGGTTTCGTTTCAGTGGGAGAATTCTGGGCCTTGCTCTCATCCATCAGTACCTGCTGGACGCTTTCTTCACACGGCCTTTCTACAAAGGCCTGCTGCGCATGTAAGCCCAATTAAACACACTGTCATCATGCAAACGTTGATAATGGAGTTGTTCTTGCTACGGCTAGCCTGTGTGATCTGAGTGACCTGGAGTATCTGGACGAGGAGTTCCACCAGAGCTTGCAGTGGATGAAGGACAACGACATCGAGGACATGTTAGACCTCACTTTCACCGTCAATGAAGAGGTGTTTGGACAGGTCAGTGTTCCAGGTCCTGCACTGTTTCTGACGTAGATTGACACAAGCTATGTGTTTGTGTGTCAGATCACCGAGCGGGAGCTGAAACCCGGAGGAGCCAACATTCCCGTGTCTGAGAAAAACAAGAAGGACTACATTGAGCGGATGGTGAAGTGGCGTATAGAGAGAGGTGTGGTGCAGCAGACGGAAAGCCTTGTGCGAGGCTTCTATGAGGTATCAGTCGTCCATCAGTCGAGCAAAACTGTGCCAGAAGAATGTTAAATAGAATTATGATGACTGCAGGTTGTAGATGCACGACTGGTGTCTGTGTTTGACGGGCGCGAGCTGGAACTGGTGATTGCAGGAACGGCGGAGATAGATCTTGGAGACTGGAGAAGCAACACTGAGTATAGAGGAGGTAACAGCTCACTGGCATTGTATTAGTGTTTTAAATGTGTTTTTAATGTATATGTTGCAGGGGAAGTGTGATATCAGGTGTTCGGAAGAATGTCTTAATTGAGGGCAGGCAAAGTAGGAAATGTGTTGGACTCTCTTAGTGCAGGGATTCTCAGTAAAAAAGAAAGAAAAAAGAAAATAAATCCGTAAACAGCCCTGCAGATTAGGGATGAGAAGTTTGATTCTTTTTAACTGACTCAGATCTTGACTCTCGAACAGTAAAGTGAACGATTCATTCTTTTTTTACTGAATGCGGCGCTGTCCGTTTGAACAAGTTGCAAATAATTCTTCTGGCTACAGAGCTTGTGCGGCTTGGCTCGTGATAAACGAATGGTTCACTGAGGAGAATGTTCATCGGTTCAATTTCGAACGGTTCACATTGATTGTGAATGATTCGTTCATTCACAAACGAATTACTACTGCAGATGGATCCGTTTGTAAAAGGGAAGAGAAAAGGCACTAAAGTCCGACAGACTCGGGCAGGCCATTCAACCATCCGGACATTTCACACATTGCATAAAAAAACTAGGCATTCTATATTTCACAATTTGCATGTAACAGTTATACAGAAAGACCAATATAGATCATGCAGTACTGACTCAAGTCAAATGTGTGAAAACAATGTTTTTTTCCGCAAGGTTATCATGACAACCACATTGTCATTCGCTGGTTCTGGGCGGCTGTGGAACGATTCAATAACGAGCAGCGACTTCGATTGCTTCAAGTAAGTGTAAAGTAAAAAATCATTTTAAATCAGAGTGTCATCAAATGAACTCCCGACTGAAACGTTTCTGTCATGTCAGTTTGTGACCGGGACGTCCAGTATCCCGTACGAAGGCTTCGCCTCTCTCAGAGGCAGCAACGGCCCTCGGCGCTTCTGTGTCGAAAAATGGGGGAAAATCACGTCTCTGCCCCGGTAAATCACCTTTACTTTAACACACAAGCCTGTATGTGAGATCACAGCTCAACCTGACTGCAGTTTATTAAGGTTACACTGGCATATATTAATATTAAGCATATGCTCTTGTTAATTATAATTTCTTGAGAATTACATAATATGTTATAATTTTATCACTGTGTGCTCTGAAATGACGTACTTTGAAAAACAAACCTTACCTCACCACTTCACGCCAAAACTAAAAATAATGTACAGGAAACAAGTCGAAATGATCAAGTGTTGAAATCAAAAATTAAAAAATATGAATTGAAATGCCAAAAGGCAAAAATCATCTGCTCACTCATCGGAAATAGTACAACAGCCTTTCCTGATGAGATGGGAAGTTGTTTGAGCAGCATAGCATCTTGCCTGAGTATCAAGACTAGGTGGATTCAGTTCCATTTTATGGGACCATAGGTTCTGCTGCAGCCAATCAGAAACTAGAGATGTGTCATTTCAAGTGTCTGCGATGCAAACAAGCAAACGGTCAATCTCTGACCAGAGCTACGTTTCACGCTGCTGCACTTAAGGTCCACAATAAGTTGGCCGTCAAAACAACATTGAGGAAAATTTTGATAAAAGAGGAATTCTCCAAAAATCAATGATAAAGATTCTCTCCTCAGATACAGTATATAACTCAGCTTTGCCTGTCCAGGAAAGCGTATGACTCTCTGTCGTTGTCCACAGGGCTCACACGTGCTTCAATCGCTTGGACCTTCCTCCATACCCTTCGTTCTCCATGCTGTATGAGAAGATGCTGACTGCTGTGGAGGAGACCAGCACTTTTGGTTTGGAGTAAATGAAGACTTTTGCTCTCTGGTCCCGTCATCAGTAAGACGTCTAGGAGCTTGTGACTCAGCAATGCCAAACGCACTTATTTTGTACACAGTTTACCACTTTACCAACATCCTATGGAACAATGAACCAAGTTTCGACCAGTTTGGACTTGAATGTTTCCTGGATGTTTGATGCAAATGAGGGTTTGGTTTGACCGTGACTGCAAACCAAAAGTAGCTGGCCAGTGCTAATC
>SOMO01000029.1:417743-439805 GCA_028128575.1 Paedocypris carbunculus | reverse complement strand
TTGTTGTTATTGTTATTGACAAAATCTCTTAATATAAGCTGACAAGCATTTAGTTAAGTTTATTAAAAAAAAAAAATAACAACATTATTTCTATTTTCCGCTCCACTTTCACCCCCTGCACAGTGGTCCAGACTCACGCGGCCCTTCCACTGAGACAAGGTGATTAATTGGTCTGACTAGGGCTTCTGAAAGTTGCAATGCATCCACTAGACTCGAGGGGAACCAAACATTGCTCTGTCAACTCAACCACACAGACGCCATATTCCCCGTCTCCTCAACCTGACAGCTAAAATTAGTCTTTGAGCTCTCTCTCCCTCTGCTTCTCCTTTGTAACCGATCTGCCATTGTTTCACCTTGCCCCGAGGGAGAGTTTTTCATGGCTGCATGAATTATTTGAGTAAGCGGAGAAGCGTTTGATTTATCATGTGTGAATATGCTTGTTCTTGACATTTGAAAGAAACTCCGGTTTTGGACAGTCTTGGTCAGAACTGTGTTGTTTGAGTGTTTGTTTGGAATTATTAATAGTGTTATATTACATTTTTTGTACTTAATTTTACTATCTAATGTTGTAATTAGTCAATGTTGCAGATTTTGTGTCATTTTGCAGTTTGGCCGTTTATTGTGCAATTTTGTTCTGCAAACAGTCTGATACTAGTTGGGAAGTTTTGTGTTGTAATGTATTTTCCTGTCTTTGTGTTTGTTGTTTAACAGTATTATATTAATGTTACCAAAATTGCATGCAATTTTCATTTAATGTGCAGTAAACTGTGTTTTACATATGTGTCTGAAATAAGTCTTTTAATTTTATTTTTGGAAGTCTTGGTAAGGACAGAATTATGTGTGTATGTGTAACAAGAATTTTTCAGTTTGATTATTTTATTTTTGTGAGCTTAGTAAATTTTAATTTTAGATTTTGCATTTGATAATATGTTTTTTGGTAATATTAAACAATTAATAATATTTCAACAAGTGTAATTGTTGTTACAATTTTTTAACAATACTTTTTAAAATAGCTCACAGCATTATATGACTTTGCTACATTTTATTTACCTTTTGCAAAAAGTTTCAACTTATTTTTGTGTCAGAGATGCAGATGCTGCTTTTTTATTTAAATCTTAAACAAATATTACAAGACACTAAAACTAGTAGAAAATTAAAACAAGTTGCACGTATTGCGCTGCTGAGTGTATAAACGCAGTAATTAACACTGCAAATCCGATAAATTAGAAACATTACATTTTAGGAGTCTTAAAGCAGTCTACTCTATGTATACATTTATATCTCCAAATCTTTGTAAGGAAAATTGGTCGGACACAGCAGCTTGCGACTTCCAGCAGTGAGTTTGATTACATTTCTAATTATGTTGTAATTCCAACACATCCTGTGTGTCTCTGTGTATGTGCCTAGAAATAAGAAACACAGAGCGTGTTTGATGTCCCGCTAAACTGTTTGTGTTTCCTTATCAGCACTGGGTTGGTTTTCATGGCCTGAACTGCTGGCGATAGAGTCGTGCTGTATAGAGGTGGGAAAGCTGCTCGGTTCTGCTGCTTTCATCAGCCACCGTAGAACGTCCGGACAACATTAACCATCTGTCTGATAAGAGCCGATATTGTTAACACTGCCTGAAATGAACATGTGTGCTGCCACTATCAAAACTAGTCGAATTAGTTGTTTCTGCTCGTTTTAGCGGTGCCAAGCGAATTCATCACCTTTTCTTTTTTTTTAAATAAATCTTCAAGAATACAAACCTATTTCAGAACGCCTTAAAAACAAATTAAATTAAATTAAAAACCCACAGAGGTGTTTCAAAGGTGATTGGCTTCAGCTTCATTTTTCACCCAAAAATTAAAAGCGAAAGTGTAGGACAGCATCAGTTGATAAAAATGTGTCTTAGACTGTAGATTTTTATAGTGTCTCTGAGTTTAAATTGCTCCAGTCAACTTAAAGAAACTTTTGCCAAAACGGTCTTCCGTCTGGTGACACCTGAGCTAACACATCCACTTGCAGCCCATTTGAAATATATTTTTATAATAAGCGATTAGGATGAATTTTATATGTTCATACAAATAATTTCAAGTGAGTCTTTCTTCTGTACTCTGATATCATACGCTGCATTGATCTTTGCTTTTAATCTGGCGTCCCGCATGAAAACACGTTCTATAAAAGTGCTCAGAGTTTCGCAGCATGAGACGGAAAGTTAGCTGCGGTTTGAAGTTCTTTTTAAGCTAATTTTGAATATTTTAGTTCAACAATAAATATTACTTATACTGTACTTAATCAGTGTGATGGGCATTGGCTGCAAATTCATGTTGGTTTTGTCAAAACTTTATTGTGAAAAGTGGTTGTCCATTCAAGTAATGTGTGTGTGTGCGTGTGTGTGTGTGTGGTTGTGTGTTTAGGCCAAAATGAAACCCCTATAACTGGCTTTTTATACTAAAATGTGTCTCCTAATGATGGGATTGATAATTGAGATTGATAATAGAGCTTAGTCTGACGGTTCGCGGTTAATGAATGGAAGGCAGTGGAAGACCCCAGAGAACATACTTTTGCGCCACTACAATAAAGTGTAAATGCACTAGGTGGCAGTAGTGCGCTAGTTTCTTTTCTTTCAATGTTGGTGTCGCAAAAACACCAGGGGCCACGTGACACTAAAATAAAAACCACTTGGTAAGGGTAGAGAGACAGGCAATGTATTGTTTTGTATAGATGTCAGTTGTGGGTTTGCAAAACCCAACGATTGATATTTGGAACATTTTTATCAAAGTGGGAACCCAATCACAAGGTTTTTAATGCAAATCTCAATGATGAAGTGGAAATAGTAGTGGGACCCCATATGGTATAGATGCAAGTGTGTGTAACAAAAGTTTTGTAGTACAAAAATTGGCATTAGTAAAGGCTACAAAACACGTTGACATTACACTTTTTATCTTTCAACAAATTAAAACATTTTCGGATCACCTTTTTCTGGTGTTCTTCTGAAGGTCTCAGCTAAACAGCAGACCAGTGATACTTTAAAGACCCAGCATTTAGCATCTTATTGTTATTCGGCTTGTTGTCTTCCTATAGACCCTGGAGGGTTTCTTTTTTCTGTGGGGTAACTCCAGTTGTGGATCAACATGAGCTGGTGATACTTTCCCCAGCAAACTTTACCTGCTTTCAGCTTAATTGGAACTATGTGTGTCCTGAGGGGAATTATTGATTATGTTCAAACCTGCAGGCGTAAGATTAGAAGCTTTTGTGATTGTTTTTTTCCTCGTTACTACTGAGCCAGAGGAGACTTCTGCGCTTTCCTAGATTAGCCAGTCAGTCTTATCCGAAGGAAACAATATAGTATGCGAAATATTTCACTTGGATCTTCGGAAACCCATTCCTTAATAATTGTAGACGGGTCATTGAGGCTCCTTTTTTTTTTGTTGGATGCTGGATGCCGTTTTTTTTTTTCACCAACATTCTTAAAGCCTCATTCAAATCAAAATTGTAACAGTAGGTGCCCACATTATTGAGACGTATTGCCTAATGTTCAGTGTTATGACCCATAATGGTGAAAACGCAGATATTAGTATGAGATTTTTTTTTATAAGATTAATCAAAAAGACAACACATTTATTAAAATGTATGTCACCAATATCACCAATATTCAACACCTCGACAATTAAAATCATAGAATAAAAAACAAAGTAGATAAATAGATAGATAAAAATAAAAAAAAAATATATATACAGTATATATGCATTTGAGGTTTGTATAAATAGAAATGACTATTGTTGCAGTTGTTGATGACAAGTCAAAGAGAATGATAGTGTTTAATTGGTTTTAAAAAAGATTATTATTAAGAATTTGTTTTGTTGTACAGTAATCCTTCGTTTATCGCGGTAAATACGTTCCAAGCCCGACCGCGATAGGTGAATTTCCGCGAAGTGGAGAAACAACATTTACGTATTTATTTAACACTTATTCAGACTTTTATTCAACACTTTTTTCGCGTAGTATTCTTTAATAAAGTAATGTTAACAAACATCTCCCCACCGCATGCGTCGTCCCCACAGAGATATTAATTTTCAAAGTGTTTGAATGGGGGGATCGGGCGGGAGCGCTGGGGCTCGTGCAGTAATGTGCCCAGTAGCCGTAGTGACGTGATGACGTTGACGGGTGACGAGCATGTAGCTCCAACGCCGTTTGGTCATCTCTTTGGTTTGCTTTTGTGTTATTTAAATGTTATGTAACGCTCTCAACCGGGTTGCCCGAACGGGAAATAACACTGCCTATTAAAGGTTTTGGTGAGCTTCCCATCCTCTGCCTTTTTTTTTTTTTGGCGAGACACCCGTGGCCGGGCCGACGCGTTACATCGGGAAAAAATTAATCCGCGAATATACGTAATAAAGAAAAAAAAATCTGCAATGCAGAGAATCCGCGATAGTCGAACCGCGAAGTAGCGAGGGATTACTGTATTCCTTTTTGTTTTAAATGTTTTATTCCACTTTACCAAAAGCTTGTTGTTTTTATATGGACATAATCCCTGAACTGCATCTAGTACAGATGCTATTGAAGGAAATGTAGAGGCTTGGTGCTGTTAGCATTGGACAGGTTCCTAATTGGCCGCGGACCGGACTAATTTTGTGTGTGACGTTGTATCCCCCATGCAAGAGGAATGCTAATTTCAACAGGGATAAACAAAGGCCCTGGTTCTTTACTGACGGGTATGTTTTAATTAGAGGCAGGACCAGCGGATGACATAGTGCTGCACGGTGGGACAGGAAATCAACATTGTTAACATGCTATCTGTTTCTGCCAAGCCGTCACGAGAGTCGTCCTATCCCTCTTTATCATGTCATTTCTCAGCTATTGCCTATCGAATGCAACATTTCCATTTCTGTTCCACCAGCGCTGTTTATCTATTGTCCTCTTGGGGCTGCATTGCACTTTATAAAGGGCAGCATGTCGCCTCTATCATTGTGATGCATTGTTAACAAAAGAAAAGCAAATCACAGAACCAGATGATTGTACCAAGGAAAAAAGGAAAAAGCTGTGACAGCCAGATGTAAGAAAATACATTTGCTCACCAAGGTACAGTTATTTAAAAGGATAATTCCACTTTATTCAGTATTGTCTAAATTCTCCTCATTTTCATGAATGAGGTGAAACCCAAAAATAGTGAACACACACAAACCCGGAGTAGTGGGCAGCCTTAAGCCGTGTCACCCGGAGGGCATGTTGGGATAAGTGTCTTGCTCAAGGACACTCAGTTGTGTAAAAAACCCAGAGCATTGAACTAGCATTGTTAGGTGAGCTGGTCCAACTCAATTCCACTAGGCCACAACTTCCATGTTTGAATGGTTAATTTTCTAATTATTGACCTAATATAATTCAAGATTTTTAAATACAGTATTAGCTTTTCCTGTAAATCATTTTGCAGATGTATTAGAGCTTAGAACATTATCCAATTTCGGTCCTGTCGCCGACTCGTTCGTCGTGCCCTGTTGTCTAGTGAATCTTGTCTTGTCATACCTGTATCGAGTCACATGTCTCGCTTTGTTTGGTTGATCGGTTGATCAGTTGATCAATAGTCTTGTCCTCCATTCGCTTGGCCTTGTCTTGATGTCAAGCCCCTTGTCTTGTTAATCTTGTAGTCGCTTGTTTTATCATCCAGTCGGTCGTCTTGTCTTGCTGTTGAGTCAGTCGTCTTGTCTTGCCGCCGAGACGGTCGCCTTTTCTTGCCGTTGAGTCGATCGTCTTGTCTTGCCGTCGAGTCTGTCGTCTTGTCTTGTCCAAAAGTCAGTGCTGTCGTGTTTTTTTGTCTTGTCTTGCTGTTCGTCTTGTCTTGTCTTGTTTTGCCGTAGAGTCGGTCGCCTTATCTTGCAGACGAGTCAGTCGTCTTGTCTTGCCGTTGGGTCGGTCATATTGGTTTGCCTACAACTTAGTCATCTTGTTGTAGTCATCAGATGAAGAGTCTGTCGTCTTGTCTTGTCCCAGAGTCGGTGCTGTCGGGTCATTTGTCTTGTGTTGCAGTTCATCCTGTCTTGTCTTGCCGTTGAATAGGTTGCCTTGGCTTGCCTACTAGTTAGTCTTCTTGTTTTGCCATCGAATCAGTCGTCCTGTCTGCCAGTCGGTGTAGTCAGTGCCGCCGAGTCAATCATTTGTCTTGCCATCTAGTCAGTCATTTTGTTTCGTTATTGAGTTGGTTGTATTGCTGTCGAGAGTCAGTTGTCTTGTCTTGATTTTGAGTCAGTCTTACAAAAACTAACTATAACTATAAACTTGAAGCAAATCCAACTCTTTTCAATTTCCTATGACGCTGCTTGTGAACGGCTCCCATTGAAAATACATTCCATATTCTCACTCCAATTTCACTTAGCATGCTCAATGTGAACAAACAATCAGTTCCTCAATGACTGTGAAGTTCCTTCAACATTTCCAAGCAAGGTTACAGTTTCTTCCTTGCAAATGGTGAACAGAGGAGTTGTTTCCCAGTAAGCAAGAGCCTGTTTTGCCAGAAATGTCCCTGAAACAGTGACGTTCAACAAATGCTGAAAAGACACAAGGGCGTTCATTTCCTGTGCTGAGAAACATCGGGTAGTCTGATATGTTCATGCTGATATTCCGAGACTATATTAAACACCTGATCTCAACAGGAAAAGAAAGCAGCACAATAAAAGCGAGGGCATAAATGTGGATCCAACCAGAGATTTATGGGTGTAATAATGGGGGCTCAGTGGGTTCATTGCAACACATCGACACACACTCTCTATCATCTGACATGCCTTATATGTCAAAGCTGCGGAAAGAAGAAAAGGGACTGTATGTGTTTGTTTACACCAACTGTGTCCTGTCACTTAATCCATTCATCACTGAAGCCAATGTTCTGTTTTTGTATTTGTGTAAATGCTGCATCTCTACTGATAAGTGACTTCTTGTGGGAAAAAAAAAAAACGTGTCAGATGGTTTTGAGACAAAAAAGCGGGTCCCTCGCATAGGTGAACAGTTGGATTACCCGAGTACTAGAGATTTATTCATTACATTTATTTAGTAATGACTACTTGTAATTGATTCATTGGAGCTGATTTTTTTAATCATATTTTTCAGCACATTGATTCTATTTAAATTCATGTTACTTGTCAAAACACTGCCTAAAATGCTACTGGTATCTATAGTTTACTTTAGCTAGATTCATCACCTTTTGTAAGTAGTCTCTGATTGGATGGCATTTTAAGCATGCACACACACATTTTAAGCATGCCCACATACAACGTTAAAATGCACTTACTAAACGTAAAAAACTAACTATAAATACTGCTCAAAATAAAATTGCAGTCTTGTGCAATTTACAAAATGAACGTTGAATTCTTGTTTAGTTTATATGACTATGAATAATTGCACAGCCTTTTTACAATGACTGTGTATCAATGTGAGACACAGTTCACTGCAGAATTTTAAGCTGTTAATATAATGTTATGCAATTATAACAAAAAGTTTATGAAATAATTTTGTTTAATTTTTTTATTTATATATATATTAATAATTGGAAAGTTTTGCCACATTGAATTAACTCTTCTTTTAAGTTATGCCGTTTAAAATTTCTTATAAATAAATACATATAAAAGGAAAGATCAATTATGCTTTCAAGCCAGTGCTGGGGCATTGTGGTCTGATCTTAATAATATTTACATTATTTACAGTAATGGTTAAGCTTCTGATGGCCATGAAGTTGAGCAAGGACAGTCTTTGATGGTTTCCCTGAATAAATATGTCACTGAGGGAGGGATGAAAGTGCTCCTTCATTCCATCTTTCCTTTAAACAAAACAGACTAAATCAGTACTGTAATCAAATAAACAAATCACAGGGATTGACAATACTGAAGTTTTGTGTTCTCTGAATGGAGACAGCATCCAAACACAATGCTGTCTTGCACATCACCTTTTGCTTTTTATGAAGTTTTGTTTTTTTGAAATAGTTCTCATTCAGCTCAGCCGATTGTGACATAACACAATGTAGGAGCTTGTGAAGCAAATCTCCATGCAAAATCCGAACAGATTTTTTTTTTCTTTTGTGGCACCTCGCTTTAATCAAACCTAACACTATATCCCGACCGGTATATTTTATGCATGCTATTCTGCAATGGCAGATACGTTGAAAGTGAAGCTACTTAATGAAATGATGGATTTTCTGTCATTTGCCAAAAAATGCACTGTCTGGCGCAAAAAAAAAAATAAAAAAAAAAATATGATATTGATGCATTATTAAATAAGAAAATGAGTTTTAATTGGTTTGACTTTAAAAAGGAGACAATTGTTGTTGCTAGGGAATGCAAAGGTTGTCTTGGTTAAAATTGATTACTTTAAAAGCATGCAAACAAGCAACAGTACAACTTTCTGAGAGCCACACATACAGTAATGACCGGAACTGATGCCCTAACAGATAATTACTTGAGGTAATTTGAGACAAACTGGAAAAACTATGTGTTCTCACAGGTCTTTCAGCGTTGTTTGTATATATGTTGTATTGATTTGTGGGTGACCTTTAGACAACTGAATTATATCCTGGGTCCTGACATGGGAACAGTTGATGCCACTTAAAAAAAATCAATCCACTGTGCACATTATTAGGTTTTTATGTTGTAACAAAAATCTTTAGAATTGGTTTAGGGTGGTGAAAAAACACGTGACGTGAAAATATACTATTGGAACTAATATGAGGTTACTGAATTAAAATATATACTGTAGTTTGCATGAATGTAGCAATGTGTCGGACAGTAAGAGACTGTTATAGACTGTAATATTATAGACTGGGATTGCAATATTAGCTAAGTGAAATATTAGTTAGTGAAAGAGGTAGGAATTGAAAAGTTTTACGTAGTTCTTTCTCCTCCCTTCAAGCATGTAATAAAGGTAGGGTTTGTTTGAGATGATAAATTATAAATGTTAAATGAAAGAGTTGAGAACAACATGTTGATTTTTAATTGTTGTGCTTAGCTTTGATGTATTGTGGTTGTGCTGAAAATTAAAATACAAAGTCTTTGTGGTTCAGTAATGTTTTTTTTTTACTTTTCAATGTTTGAAAAAAATATAAAAACAAACAACATATGAATATACTGTACGTATATGTGAGAGGTGGGCACAAATAGTTGTATATATATATATATATATATACACACACACACTCACATATTAGGTCTGTCAAAGTTAATGAGTTAACGCGCATGATTAATTTTAAGTGCTTAATTGCGTCAATTTTTTTTAACACCTTTAATCACAGTTGCAAGTTTTTTTTTACTTTCGGTTTGGTAAAAATGCAATGAATAGACCCAGAGAGCCCGGCTAGTGTCACCCAGGTGTGGTTCATTATGATTAGAAGCTCAGAGTGATTGCTTTCACGTGCTGCTATTAAGGCGCAAAGTGTTTAATGACAGACACTTGCTCTCACCTCCATCCGCGGTGTTTTGAATGTTCTGAGACTGGACCTTATTTAGACGTTTCAACTGCAAATACGTAACTTGCTTGTCAGATTCAAATCTCTGTTCAACAAGCTGCCACTTTAGATTCACAGGGATTAGATTAAGACAATACACTTATATAATGTATTTACTTAAAACTTAGAATGTCTGTTTTTTGAAGTGTATGTAATTTCTTTATGTACATTCTAAGACATATGTTTCATGTTAAAAAACTAAGAAAATATATTGCAAATTGAACAAAAATTATACTAAATTATATTGCAGTATTTAAACTAGTGTTTATTTAGTGTTAAATTTTACATACATTTACATATTACATATGTTCTGCTTAAGTTGTTACAACTGTGACTGATATCTGCGTCCAAACACATCGGATTATTCGATGCTGCTGTTACATATTCATTGTTTTTTTTGTTGTGGCTTTCATTTTTCCAGACTAAAATATATTCATAATCTGATTTTGTTCATGTGGCACGCTGAGATGCGTTGCTCCTGAATAAACAGATGCGCTCCATCAATGAGTAAATATCTTTCTGAAAGTAGGAGATGAAGAACAGGTGTTTCAAGTAGGATTTGCTGTTATTCAATTGAGGAAATGTTTAGCAATGTCTTTATTTCACAGATTTAATGGATTGTTCATTCAATAAACATTGGGTAGTAAGAACCTTATCTGGCATTTTTATTGATCGATTGTTTGAACATACAAACTTGAATAGAAGAGAAAAATGCTGCTTGTGCGTGCGTGCGTGTGTGTGTGTGTATGTGTGTGTGTGTGTGCTTGTGTGTGTGTATCTTCTAGTTTCATATAGAACTGTATCTATTTGTCTCTCTGTCTTCCTGTTTGTCTGTCTTTTGGTTCATCCATCCGTCCATCCTCAACTTTTTAGAACAAGCCTAAGGGTAGCTCAGTATAACCCCCCCAATAATAAGACTCACATAGTGCTTTTAAAGTTGATTTCTGTTTCTATACGGTGGTGTTTCTACATGTTAGAGTTAGCATGGAGGGCAAATTCGTCATTACTTATTCAGTATGTCTTTCATATGCTGCCTTGCTGCACAAAAACAATGTATTGCTTCATGACAACTGCAGCACCACTTTAATACACACAAGACATTGATAAGCCATTCAGACAGGACATTTACATGCAGCACAATAGAGCGCAATAAATAGCCTGTCCAGAATATGAGGTATGATTGTCAAAGTAATAACCTGAAGTAGACTGAGATATTTGATTCTTGCAGCCACCATGAATATACATCACGCGTTGGTAAATCATCATCGAGTGTATGAATAACACTTACTTGGAATGATTCTCCACTCTGTTTATATATGGAAGCATTGTCATTAAAGAACTTCACATGCACAAATCCTGTGATTGACTGTCTCACCATGCTTTTCCGACATTTGTAAACTTCCTTATTTCATACGTGAGGTTGTGATATGAATCGTCTGTCTTCTCCCATGCTCTGAAATAATATCAAGCTTAACTAGTGTTTACTAACTGCTCCTAACTCGAGTATATTAACTGTTTTCTAACTGAGTAGCTGTTGTGGTCCAACGATATTTACCTCAACTAGAAGCATCCAGTGAATGACTTCGCTTCTTTGCTTTGTAAGGGTCAATAAGAAACCTCAAATTGGTTCCTTGATTTGAATATCGTGACCTTTTACCTCAAATTCATTAAAACAAATTCTTGCTTATTACAGCCAATCTACATGTGCTCTGCTCATCTTCAGTATTAGGAAATTTCTTGAAGCTAGCGTGGAATCTACAGCTTGTTCAGTAACTTCTGTCTCACTTGATACTTCAGTGAAGCTTCTCTTTAAAGATGAATACTAATTTCGGCAAGTTAAATAATTGAGGTAAGTCGTCTTTATCAAAAGATCACAAGCAACGTGCTGTTGTTTGGGAGTTCTTGCTGCAAATGCACAAAAGCTCGAGGAGATAAACAACGAATGATCTTGTGTTATATAATGAATGAGGTGTCAGCCTTGCCACTCTACAAATACCACTATTTTCTATGCATGCTGGACTTTGACAGCTCTACTTGCCCAGATACGGCTCTGGCTATGGGTTCAAAACGAGGACAATCTTGTCCTGAATTGTAGATCAGATTGCTTGGTAAACACTAGAGTTACTAGAGTTGGCTTCGATGAAAAAGGTTGGATGTCCTAGTGTTCTCAGTCATGCTTTTAGTTTTTCAAGTCTAGGGATTCACCCTAGGTGCCCTCTACCATTGATATCAGGTAGTGATGTTACAGGCTTTTCTTTGGAAGTAGATCTAGCCAGTAAACAGTCATGCCTTCCTGTACCAAACTAAGCTTCAGATGCTCAGATCAGCTTTGTCTGTTTTGGCAGACAGCAGGGAATGCTGTGTCTAAACAGAGACTCGTCCATTGAAACAATTTTGCGATCCTCCTCAATTGGAATGAATTGAGGTTACTTCATTAATTATTGCCTCATGCTCTTTTATTCTTGGTTGTTATACTATAGAGTTATTTATGGTTTTTAAATAGCTTTTAGCAGGAAAACTTAAGAGCATTCAGTCATTCCGTGGCATGCATTCTTAAGGGTTTTCATAGCTATTTGGTACTTAAATTCAACATCTACAATGTTTTATAAGTTAATCAATTCTTTAGCACTGGATTCTATCATTTATAAAATAATAATCAGCTTGCTTTTGTTTTTGTGTATTTATTACGTATGCAACACACACACATTTTTTTCTCAGTTATGACACAGCAGGTGAAGCTATAATGGGGGTTAAGTGTCCTCACGCCTGTGTGATCAAATAATTAAATACAGAACCGTACTGTAGCTGTACCGAATCAGCAATCACAAGGTTTGAATTGCTCTAGTAATGTGGAACCTGCTCGTCATTGACCTGCTGTTGTACACTTTATCTAGTAGGAAAGAAAGGGAATACATAATTCTGTTCGTTGGCTAATTGAATTCTTGAATTGAAAGTCTCTTACAGTCTGAGCAAATTCACTTTGTTAAATTAAATCAAATTGTTTGAATCAAGCTCTGTAAGCCTCTGGTGATTTGGAACTTTGATTCCAAATAGAACAGCTATGAAGTGGTGCTTCATTGAGTTGTGTTAATCACAATCTGCTTAAAAATCACTGAAAAAGTTAGTTTAGCTTTACTAGCTTTAGCATTGTCATGCAAGCTAAATTTCACGAGTCAAAAGCTTGATTTTACAAAGCTATCTACTGCATCTGTGCAGTAGAGTTTAATATTTACTTTTAGACATGGCTTCAGAGCAAACATCTTGCATTGCCGTGTGGTTAATTTCATGCCTCTGAGATTTTATATCGTGAAGGAGAGCTGAACCAAACATGGGAGGGATCGAAGGGCTGCTGGTCATTGACCCATGTTTATGTGATGTTTTATAAATGGGGACCAGTAACTATTATCCATGTGTGCACACGCCATTGGCATGATTGGTGCTCTGCTGGAACAGTGTGAAGAAAATTCATAAGGGATTTTTAGGTAACTTTTTTCCGTGTAAGTTCTATTGTTTTTGTGTGTATAACATCATCAGTTATTTTGTAATTGTATTAATTTTTACTCATCTATAATTAATTCTAACATTTTATTAAATCCATGTTCTGAAAACACTATGTATTTTTCAGACGGCACACTTAAAATCATAATAAATGTTGAAAAATTGAGTGTGCGCCTTATAATCCAAAAAAAAGTTGGTGCCTTATATATGAAGAAAGATTAGAAAATAGGCATTTATCAGTGGTGCGCCTTAAAATCCGGTGCTCATTATAGTTGGGAAAATGCTGTAAATAAAAACCTTATCAATTTGTCAACTAATCAGTAAATATAATACTTTTTGCCTCATTTCTTATTATCTGTATTGAAAACATCCTTTCTTCAATCAAAATACCACTGATTGTCTTATACAGAATCGATTAGCATTTAGCAATTTCCTTCCATGATGAAATCGAAGTTTCCTAATTGCTTATGTCGTGTCAGCTTTTCGCCGCACATTGTGCTTCAGTGCACGGCGCCACACATCGGGACGGTCATTTCTTGCTGTCTGTCATGATACTCTTCTTTCTTCGACCGTCATCTGTCATGTCCTCCACCCCCAGGTTCACCTCTGTGCCATTTGCTATACGCTCGGGGGTTTTCAGATGTACTGTGACACAATCCAGTGGACAGGTTAACTGACATGGCCTTTAATATGTCCTCACAGTATCTGGAGAAGGAGGCTTTGCTCTAGTTTGGAGAAAGCAGGTGATGAGCTGAGCTGTCGTGACCGCTGACCGCTGGGAAATAGAGATGTTTGATTACAAGGTCTAGTGGCTAGTCTTCTAAAAGACGTGGCACCACACATTTATTTAATTTGTGATAACTGTAATAATTAAGAAATGCTTCTCTGAGTATTTCAAGAATCAGTGTTACAAATGGGCTCACAGACCTAACGTGATTGTATAATAATAAAGAAATCAGTTGGCATTGCATTTTTGATGAATACATAAATTATATTTAAAGCATTTTAGGTAATATTCAGATAAATTGTGAAATACTGGGGTATAAACATGAGAGTTGATGGTTTTGTATATACAGTATGTTTGTTAACATTACTTTAATAAAGAATACTACGTGAAAAAGGCGTTTTAAAAGTCTGAATAAGTGTTAAATAATTACGTACATGTTGTGACTACTTTGCGGATTTTCACCTATCACGGTCGGTTTTGGAATGTATCTACCACAATAAACGAGGGATTACTGTATTTACAATTATATTTATGCACACACATTTATGGTTGATTGAATGCAGTATTCATCAGTCATCAGTATCAAGATTTGCCTCTTTTTATATCAACGTCTTTATTACTGAAACATTGTTGTCAGGGATGATCACAGTCGTGGTGATGCTAAATTATTTCTAAAAGTTTCTTTTTTTTTGTTTTAAAAATCTGAAACCCGAAAAAAGGCACCACAAAGCTATAATATGTGGCTCTTTTATTTTAGGGTCGATAACACACGAATTGAACATAAAAGAGTTCAAGGCAGCTGTGAGATGGAAAGGTGGCCTTTTTTTCCCCATAGAATCTCATTGCACAATGCCTGGAGCATTGAAACTCATGCCATTGCTGTTTGGCTGGTGGTCTATGAGAGCCCTCTTCCATCTCCCCAGCCCTGGTATGGCCCATTTAAAGTGTTTCAACACTACGGTCCATTAGCACTCCCTCTCAACACAGGTCCAATTTTTTCTGCTATTAGTTGGTATGCTTTTTTACACCACACCTTCATGAGTATGCAATTAATTGGTAAAATAATAAATTAATAAATAAAATTTTTCTCTGACTTTGACCAACCACCCAGATGCTTCTGGTTCAAATCCTGGTCCGGTGTAAGATACTAAATCCCACATGTTCCCCAGATCACACAGCTAAGGCTGCCCACTGGTCCGGGTTTGTGTGTGTTCACTTCAATGTGTGTGTGTGTAACTTAGCTAGATGGGTTAAATGTGAGCACAATTTTGATATGGTCCCTATGGCTCATCTCACTCACTTCACAAAAGTAAATAATTAAAAACGTAATAATCACACTATTTTTCTTTAATGGAGAAACTATTTTTACACAGAGTAAAATAATTAGCTAAATGTTTGTAAAACATTTAATCACAACATAGCAATTCTGTCCAAAATCACACTAATGATATTATTTTAACATTTTTTTGTACAGTACTTTTACAAGTGACTACTTGGACTGAACTCACCTGTTCAACTTTACTGAACTAACACAAATTTTTCCAGTTTAGTAAACACCCTAAATTTTCAAAGCGCCTCAATTCATTGCTTTATACAGTGTGCTGCAAATAGAACATCTGACTCTCTTCGAGTATTCCCAGAATGCTCTGGGCTGGAGGACTCGGATAGAAAAATCCTCACTTTAATGATGTCTTGAGAGTTTGTGTTTGTTTCTGTGTGTGTTTGTAATTCAAAGGGGGTGAAGTGCCTTTTCAGGCTGGTCAAACGACAGCCTCCTCCATTTGCCCAACTTTTTTCAGTTTGTTTGATCCTGTTTTCCTGGACTTGTGTTATGATGGCTCTTTTGATTCCGTCCTCCATCGAGACCATGCAGCGTTTTCTCTGATCTCAACCTGCATCATGATCATTGGAACACTTTTTGGTTTCTAAACTGAGAGGCAAAACCTCAGGCTTCGACCTTAAAGTGAAGGTAACATCGATATAGCTATGAATATGCCTTGATTTTTCTTTCAGCTTTCTTTTTTCGTCATGCATTCACTGTCTGTATTTTCAGTTTCAGTCTTTTTTTTCTCTCTCAAACATTCAGCTTTGTTAAAAATGGCGTTTTGTGAGTTTATTGTTGCCAGAGAATACCTTGTAAGTGTACAACACAGGGGTAAAACAAACACGGCACACGTTTGAGTTTTATTGTGAGGAATGACATGTATAAATATTTATGCTGACAACTCAGATGCTGCACTGTTGAAAATAGGGACCTCTGTTATCTTACTACTTAGAACAGTTCGGTAACATGGGAAGGTTCCGTTAGTGCAGTCTTGCTTCTACGCTGTCAACATTACTTGTTTAAGTGTTTTATGTTCTATATGTTTCAAATTCTTTGGTACATTTTTTGGGTCCTTGAGAGTCTCGAAAATTGAAAATGATTAATTAAATGAAGGATTTTTTATTTATAAATCATCCAATGCACATTATGGTTTTATACAATTAATTTGACAAATTACTCACAACAATATTAGCTTAGATGACTGTCCGCAAGACTAAAACCCATCTGCTTTGTGAACCAAAAGTACCAAGTAATGAAGTGGCAGATCACAGCCTAAACCAGCTTCTGTGAGAGAAGTTCAAGTTCAAGTTCTGAGCATTTGTAAGACGCATTTCACAGTTTTAACTGCGAAGACAGAGTGAAGCTGACATAATTGGAGGCAACAATTGAAGCCAATTGCAAATGTCATAATTACATTTAGTATTACTGGTTTACTACAGTTTACTTGATACTATTTTATATTGCTGGGTTTCTGGAATCAGGAGCCAATCTCTGCAAATCTGGGATCTGAATTGGTGGCCAACCATTTGCAGAGCAGGATATACACATTCACTCACTCACTCACTCACTTTTTTTGAAGGAATATATTGGTATGCATCACTGAAGAACAAAGCAAAACCACAATGACCTTTGGAATATATATTCCTCCTTTTTCTTTCCTGCTGCATATCAACAGTGTTGAAGCTAAAGTTCTGGGAAGGGCGAAAGAAACTCTAAAAGCACCTGGCAGAAGGTCATGTGCTGTGTAGGAGAAGCAGTAATCCCCATTGAAGATCAGATACAAATGGTAGGAGGAAACTACACATGGTATTGAAATGTCGAAAGTCGGAATTAGTGAATGCTTTCTCAATACTGTGTGGGTAGGTAATCTATACCGGCGTGTACCAATACAATAATGTATTTGAGGAATTTACAGCTTCATGTTTATTTAGAGTGACATTTTTAAACATACATTTGCACTTTGAGCTGTGCAGTTGTCCCACAGGAGGACTCCAGTTTGTTTCAAACAGCCAGTTTTTTTTTTTTTGTTTTGCTAAATCCTGCAATTTGTTGTGATTGTATTCAGATTCCTGTGATTCAGACATCAAAGTTGCTTCAAATTTGATGGGTTTTGAAAGATTCGAACCGAGATCGGAATAGATTAAATGTATTTTTATTTTATTAATAGCAAAATTATTAATTATCAATCCAACCCAAAAGGGCATAACCCTGTATCATTTTGGAACAAACATAGCCTTCAGACAATCTTTTACACACAAGAAGTGATTGTTCAGGGAAAACAAGCATGTTTAGCAATATGTGTAGCTTAAACCATGTGTTGCACGGTCACTTTTTAATTTTTTTTAATGTCAGCGAAATCAGCTGTTCCGGAATAATAAATCCTATTGTCAAGTTTTTATTCATGTCATCAGTAGCTCATGTCAAAAATCCACATTTGAACACGTACCTGTCTCGGTCATCTTTATCAATAGTTACTGAATACTGATAGAATAAAAATACTAGTAAAAATTTTGAAAATAGCTACACATAACAACTTTAACATATTGTCCTTTACCGTTTTACATATCACATATAGATTAGTTTATCAAGAAGGTCATTCTTACATCTTCTGCGTACAACATTGAGATCACAAAAAGATAATTACCCAGATTACAAACATGTGACACAAAAAGATTCACAATAGATGACAGTCTTTGTAGAAAGTAGAAGTATATATATTCAAATATATATATATACACAGTATATACACAGTATAAATATACCCACACACACAGTATATTTTAACTATCTATCTATCTATCTATCTATCTATCTATCTATCTATCTATCTATCTATCTATTTTTAACTGTACATACATGTAGATAAGTTCAATTTTAGAAATGTATTACAGGAACTACAAGATGCTGCTGTGAGAATAATGAAAAAGTCCTGTATATTATACTTCCTAATAATGAATCAGTTTCTAAGGCTCCCAGAACTGGATGATCTTCTTGCAGAGTCGTCACAGTCGCAGTGTTTACAGCTTTCGAAATAAAACCCTGAGGAGTTGAGTGAAGAGACATTGCAGTGCCGCCGTTGAGCTCTTAATGGAGCAGAGAGTCATATCACATATAGCTTCTAGCCACCAGCACAGACAACATGACCTTTTACTCCTAAAACAGAGATCTCGAAACAAGAGAGCGTCATGAAATATCGCACATTCTACTCGTGCTCACCAAAAGCACTGTTGTTTCTCCGAAGCTGAAGCTGATGCAGTTTTAGAGGACATCGCTCTTGTTAGCGCAGGCCTAGCCCTTGTGAAGATGCTATCTTTAAATTGCTACTGTCTTTTGGATCGAGACCTCTGCCAGCTGAAATGGATGATGAAGGTTTTCACCCGCATAGTTAGTCATCTCTGCCTAGAACTAAGCAAGTCTCATGTAATCCAGTGACAGGTTTAGGAAAAGAACGAAAAGTTAGTTGTCTTTGTTCTAGCAAGCAACGTTGATGTAACGCTGATACAGATCTTTAAGTTCTTTCTGCTTACAGAAGGGCTTTTTACAAAAAAAATCTATAGAATAATNGAACACAGAACGCCACATTTCAAAAATTTCCATCACGGGAGATCTGGGAGGTAGACAGCCAAACTCGCAGGGGCACATAGCCAACAGTTGCTTCCATACCTTTTTGGGGTCGGGGTGTCGTGACACAAGGTGACATTCCAAGATTGTGTCCAGTTCCTCCTGGAAAACCTCACAGCGCTCTTGCGGCAAAGCAGTGGCCAGAGTAGCAAAGAGTTCCAATTTATCCATTGCCGGCTGGANTCCATCACGGGAGATCTGGGAGGTAGACAGCCAAACTCGCAGGGGCACATAGCCAACAGTTGCTTCCATACCTTTTTGGGGTCGGGGTGTCGTGACACAAGGTGACATTCCAAGATTGTGTCCAGTTCCTCCTGGAAAACCTCACAGCGCTCTTGCGGCAAAGCAGTGGCCAGAGTAGCAAAGAGTTCCAATTTATCCATTGCCGGCTGGACTTAGTTTGTGGCCAGTTCGTTCTGACACGGAACGGGAGCACGACGTGATAAATCCAAGTGCGCGGCAAGGATGGGATGGAACTCACAGGGTTAAACATCCAANCAAGTGCGCGGCAAGGATGGGATGGAACTCACAGGGTTAAACATCCAAAGGGGTTTATTCTTTAGCAAAGTCAGAGCCAGGCAAGAGATTCGTTAATCCAATAGATCCATCCGATGACATACAAACATGACAAGAACAAGACTAAACTAGAAAAACGCAAAACGGGAATTCACATCCGTGAATACGTTCAAAATAGGCGAGAACTCAGGCAACATAACACTGACGAACTGGCAACGGAAACAAGAAACAATGACGCTTAAATAATAGACATGATTACAATAAATGNGACTAGACTAGAAAACGCAAAACGGGAATTCACATCCGTGAATACGTTCAAAATTGGCGAGAACTCAGGCAACATAACACTGACGAACTGGCAACGGAAACAAGAAACAATGACGCTTAAATAATAGACATGATTACAATAAATGAGCAACAGGTGAACATGAAACACGCGCGCACACCGACAAGATGTAAACAAAACCATGTGATACGAACTCGTGACGAGAAACAGGAAGTGAACCAAAANAGCGTCTTAAAATACGCAGATTTTTGAAATCGGCGATTATAAGCACCCTTCAGGTTTTTTAGTTTCGAAAAATTGAAAATAGGCGGTGCTTATTTTCGCGTAAATACGGTATTCACTCTTATTTTTGATATGCTGACTGTCAGTAGAGCTGCGAGCTCCATTGACTGGACTGGGTATTATTGAACCGATCAGTGTTCTGTAATGAACTGCTGTAAGCTGTAAGTATTGAAGAGGGCCCGACTCCGAAAGTGATGTCCCCTCTGGGAATTTAACAGGACTGAAAACGACAAGCGTTTGCGGAGATTTATTTACGCACTGGGTGGCTGCCAGGCGCTGGCGCGCGGGAGTGAATTCTGTTATAGGTGGGCATTAAACTAAAGCCTCTTGTAATTCAGCCTCAGTGCCTCGCATCAATGGGAAGCATGTTGAAATGTGATTTAGTACACTAATTAGAGATGCTAATTGTTTTCATCCCACAGGCTTTGCTGATGGGTGTCTGTAGAGTTCTAAGAGGATACAGTGTTGGCTCTTGGAATAGAGATCTTCTAACGTTGGCTGATGATTTAATGAGGCAAACTCCACGATGCAAAACACATACCTGTATGTTGAGCATGTCTTGTTTGGACCAGTGATTGGAATTATTCATCAACATTTGCAGTCCTTGAAATTAACTTTTCATACTGGTCAGGACCTTGTATGGTCGTGTAAATGCGGCAGTGGACCTCTGGTGAACAAAGACCTAGACTGGCACCTTTTCAAAGTGGTTTTCCAAACCACACCAATATAAAAAAAAGGAAAAAAATCAGCTTAATTTGAACAGAAGCAAGAGTTACTTAAATTTTCTTTACAATTGAGATTGTTTAGTCATTGTACAATAGCATATTTACGTCATATACTGGTGTATTAAATAAAAAGAAATTTTTTAGGTATTATTATTTGACTCATTGGACTTTTATAGATCCAATATTTCCATGGTAACAAAAGTACATCCCCTGCTAAATGGTAACAAAAGTACTATTCCTGTAAAAAAAAAAAAAAAAAAACATGCTTTTTGTAACAGTGTGATTCAAATGCAATTTAAAATAAAAAGAAGAAAAAAAAACTCTGGTTTTATAAACCAACTGGCAGAGCAAAGAAAAAAATCAGTTGACTGATCTCTCAGCTTTCCTCGCAAAGAGAATAATGAGTGAAACAAAGGCAGCACTTAGAGTTCTTGGAGAAATTGAATTCTTTTATACGTCATAATTCTGAGAAAGGCCAATATGAGTCAGTTTCATGGTTTGGTGCATTGATGGAGAGTGTCACAGAAGCCCAGTCCTATTAATATGAAATGTCTTTAAGAAATCACACACCATGTCATCAGATTTATAACATCGGTTTATATGACAAAAGTTCTGGTATTACTTACACCACAATTTTTCTTTATCATGCCGTTATTTGTTTTGCTTCATAACAGACCAACTCTTATTTTCAGGGTTAGTCTTCCTCATTTTGCTTATTTAGTCTAATGAACAGATACTTAAATACAATATTTTACAGCGAACATTTAAACTGAAAAGTCAGATACTGGCAATATGTAAATGTGTGTGTATACAAACACAAGTTTTATACTGTATGTACTGTAACAATAATCCAGAATAAGCCTACAGGTGTCTGATTTCTTATTTACTATTTGGCTTTTAAAATCTCCCTTCCATTTTCCAACTCTTTTTCCATTTTTGGGTCACGGGATGCTGGAGTATTATGTATTATTATTTATTAGATTTATACAAATATGTTATAAAGGTATGCATGCATTAAAGTTAAAATGTAAAATAAATTAAAAAAAAAAAAAAAACATTTTTACCCTTGAGTTCATTTACTTTCAGTAATCATAACTGGTGGTCTTCATAATTCCCAGCGCACATTGCTGTGTTGGTTTGTGTGACCAAAGTGTGCAAACTGGTGTATAAGGCCACCTCCATTTACTCATAGATTTGTGCGTGGGTTTGTGTTTGAAGGATAATCGCTGCACTTTCCAGATACGGAGACCCTGACTGTGTTAATCACAGCGGCTCAGAACTGACATCAAACATTTTCATCAGTTCACCTGCAGAGCCCTTGTGGACCGAAGCCCATTGTGAAGGCCTTCAGCCATACTGTAGACACACACACACACACACACACATACACACACTTCCCAAGGGCACTTTCCCGTCTACTTGCTCAGCACACCCACACTCTGTGTAAAGTTCTACATGGTACAGATCACTCTATTATATCGCTACTGTTACTGTCAGCATTCATTGAAAGGGGCTTCTACCTGCAGGCCAACTGATCAGTAACCATAAGAACTTTGCGTTTATAGAACTGGGTTTAAGTAGGGTTTTCGGTGCATACACTAATGTTTTGAATTAAAAAAA
>SOMO01000029.1:387860-400909 GCA_028128575.1 Paedocypris carbunculus | reverse complement strand
CTGCACATTTTTCAGTGTTTCAAATCAGTTCAGCAGGAGCATGAAAAACAATGGTTAGCAATGTTAACAACCAGACAATCGTGTAAAATACAATGAGTAAATGCAGTTTGAGAGTTGCAAGTTTGAATCCCTGTCCTGTGCAATCTACAACTGAGTGTCCTTGAGCAAGAATAAATAAATAATTTCGATACGATTCCTAGTGGGCAAAATGACAAACTCACTCACCTTTCTTTTACTATGATGTAAACCGTGTGTAGTTTAATGTATTTCTGTATATTGACTTTTATCACCGTCATGCTGTACATTTGTATCATAATCACTCATTACTACCTAAATTTACTGTCATTTCTACATTTTAACGCTTCATTCTTGTATATATCTGTACTTCTGGTTTACAATTTGTCTCTTGCACACATGTAAAAATGATGATAATATGTGCAATTTTTCCACATAAATGCACATTTACCTTGAATAATGGCTTGCATTCTTGGGACTCACGATGTTGGCCTTACATCACGGATTTATCTAAATTGGAGCATCCAGTTTACAGTGAGAATAAAACACTAATTCAAGCAAACTGAATACTGTAGTTTAACCTTTTATGTAATTTTTGATGTATGATTTACATTAGTATTTTACATTTGGTATGATTGGCCTCATACGCTCCATCCATGTTCACTGTTTTCCTCTTCTTACCAAGTCAACCAACATTATGAGCCAATACCTTTTAACTTACAAGAAAAACATTCTGGAAATAATCCGAACACATTGCTGTGTTTCCTCTAGTGTATCTGTTTTCACCATGTTGCAAGTTGCATCAGTCACATTGTGTTCTTTAGAAGGCCCATAGCTTGAAAAATCCTCTGCCATACTTGACAGGTCTGTTTTTATTTCTCTATTTCTACATTTTTGTCAGCTTTTCCTTTTTTCTCTCAGTGCCCTTATATCTGTGGCAGCCGTTCTCTCCCAAGCTTCCTTTTTGTCCACAGAGGTTCGAAACCTTTTAAAGGGTTGGTCAGATTTAGAGCGAGCACCATTAAACCGTTTCCCTCTCATCTCAATGTGAAAGTAGCTTGTGATGTCGTCCCATGATGCTGACATTGTGTGTCTCCTTCACAAAGTTGCTGTCAGTCACTGGAAATCCTAGATGAACTAAAGAACCCAAGAGTAAATGAGTAAGTGCCAAAACTAGTAATGAGGATCTGCTCTGCAGTGAGGTTGCTGTGAGGGTTGTAGAGATTTTTCTTCTCTTATTATCAACTAAATGTAGTTTTATATTTATGTCTGCTCTTACTTTATTGTGTCCATATGCCCACCTAAACTTCTAGTGTTTGATGAATAATCAACTTTAACACACAGCACTTGACAAAACCAAAATAGCTGACAAACACAATCCAGAATCTTTTCGGATGTTTGCGGGCGCTTGACGAAACAAGCTGGTTAATTCAAGCATATTTTTTCTTATCTACCCATGCAAACAGCTTTTCCTAATGGGCTGTGGTTTTACAGTGGTAACCCCAGACTCATTGGAACGAAGGGGCAGGTAAACAGGTGGTCTGAGGGGATAGACACACACACACACTCACACATCACCTATGTTTTTATTATAGTGGGGACTCACCATTGGCCTTTCTTTACATTAAATATTTGTTATCTCTGCCCTAAAAATACCACATGGATCGAAAAAATTATTCTTTTTAACAATTCAGTAATTGTGGGGACAAGAAAAATAGTCCCCACAAGTGCTCTTAAATGTCTCTAAACTATAACACCCATTGTCGAGGATCTTTGACCTAAACGCACACACAAACACACACAAAATATCCATAATGCACAAATTCAGCTTTATTTAGTCTTGCTAAGGACAAATTATAATATCATGGCCAAACATTTTGTGTAAAAAATATGGAATTGTTCTTATGGTTTTAGTTACAGCAAAATACATACAGTAGAACATATTTATATAGTAAATTAAAAGAAAGTGTCTGGTTTCGCCGCATGCATGATTCATGTCATGATACACATTCAAGAGGATATCATTGTTCTACCCCCTCATAACCAGAGATGTTTCTTGCCATTTTCATCTATTGCGATGGCCATCTATTACATGGACTAATCTATTACAGACATCAGTTTCCATCCCATTACTCAGCACAGTGTTAGGTGTCAGATTAACAGCCCTGCCAAATACCTGTCTTTGCTTACTTGTAGATTTGTGGCTCTCTTTTAGACAACACACCAGAAGCTAAAAGCCTCTGCTAGATTCAAGTTTGATGAATTGAGGACATCATTGCACTCCCACCATGCTTTCCACTTCAGTGACTTTGTAGAAGTGCCGACCACCAGAGACGTGGCTTTTAGTAACATTCTGCAACTCTGACTCTAAATAGGATTATGGATTATTACGTGAAACTGATTTAAAGTTGACGGATAATATAGGAGCGGACGTGTATAATGTGTTTCTTTTTACTGCCTTTCTTGCTTTTAAACTAGGTATTGATTTGCAAAGTGATAAATTGAATAAAATAAGATGAAAAATCAGTGTGTACTGTTTAGAATAGAGGTCGGGAATGTTTTTGCCTGAAAGAGCCATAAGCTCGACATATTTGTAAAAAAAATGAGTTCCAAGAGAGCCATACCCTGTTTAAAACAAAATACAAGTAAATGTATGACTTTTATGTAAAATCAGAATTAAATGCAGGACAACAAGTATTTCAACACGTTTTGATTACGCCGTTGTTGCACACATGTATAATGTATTTACACTTGTGTGGTTTGTTTTCAACTTTTATTTCTGACAAAAAATAAAATACTAGAAACACAGTTCACATCTCGCGGTGGTTCAAGTGGACCCCGGCGCCGCTGGCACATTATAGCCTTACCAAAAATTTTATTTACTTGAAATAAACTCAGATATACAAATATTTATCCAATAACTCAAACACAAGAAATACAAAATCGGGAGGGCATCCATTTAAACTTTTAACTTAATAAGCTAAACTTAAAATTTTACAACTTGTAACTTTTTTTACAGTGGGCTAACCCCACATTAAGCATTCGCTAGACTGAACTCAACTCCCTCTCTCCATAAAGGTAAATTACTCCATTCATGTTGAACAGTACGACACTCCTCATCTTTCTTTTTCGAATCTTTCTTCAATAAGAGTTTCTGCTTTGTGCTAGAGGACTAATGTATATTAAAAGGAAGGCAGGCAAGTTCATGTCCTGACGTCACGATAACGTTAAGAATTATCTTTGAATTAACGTTAAGAACAGTTGTGATTGGCTTCAGATGCCCGCAACCATGAACATGAGTGGCAGGAAATGAATGGATTGAAACACTGGAGTATGCTATATATTTTTAACATTATTGTGTGCGAGTCAGATACAGCCACCACAAGAGCCTCAAAAGGTTCACAACCCCTAATTTTTGAACATAGAACAGTGCATTTTCTCAGTCACTGCTTAGCTTAAATTCTAGCTATGTTAGAATGATATGCAATGTGGTATGAAGTAAAACTTTATTTTTGTATGTGTCCTTAAAGCCATATGTCATTGATGTCACATGCTGATATTGGTTTAATCGATGATCTACATTAAGGCTTGTGATAGAGAAAGATGAGATGGGCGCACCGGGGTTTTAGCATGAGGAGAGGTTGTTTCACTTTGACCCTGTCGGCTAATGATGGATGAGAAACTGCTGCAATATCATTGGCTGAGCTGTGAGGCGTTAAACTAGAACAGTCGGTCTGGAAAAACAGCCTCTTCCCTCTCTGGATTGAGTGTGATACTTTGCTGTGGTGAAGCTACTGATACTAATAGTGTAGAAGATAGTATAATACCCCTGTAAGAGCCAAGTTTAGACAAAATAAATAATTTTTTTGACCTCTCATACAGCATATTGTTTTAGGAGACCTCTGATGTAGAAAAAGGGTTTTCACATTTTCATCATGTGAAATATATAATGTATAAAATTTGCAGCACTGCATTAGCCAATCGCAAAAAAAAAAAAAAAAATTTGCTGGATTTTTAGCACGTTGGTTAGTTGGCAGGATAGTTAGTTGTTTAAGTTGGTTAGTTATTTGCTAGTTATTGGATAGTTATTTAGTTAAGTGGTAGTTGGTTAAATAGTTAGTTCAATAGTTAGTAGTAGACTAACAAGGAATTTGTACAAGGAGGATGAGGAGAAGGCTTGGAACAATGACGCATTGGAAAGCCTGAGTGGGAAGACAAACCATTGACGTAACCAGACAATAAATAAGTGACATGAAGGAACTTGAAATAGTAGAATGGTTTCATCTCCAGGTGATCAAGTGATTGATGAATGTGATGAGAAGGAGCTTGGGCGATGAGGTGGAGCAGGTGATGGTGGTGTAGGAGAACACGGTGTAACAGTCAAAGGCCTGTTTGAAATGCAAGAGTGGACTTTATGGCTGAAGTGAGGTTTGGGGAATATTTTGATGATTTGTGGGTGAGGGGGAAGGGGGTCAAGTTTTAAGATTTAAGGAACCCAAAATGATGAATGTGAAATGTTAGTAGAGTGTCCTTGAGGGTTGGAATGGTGCTGAAGATATGATAAATAAAATAATAAAAAATAAATATTTGTGGTGGTCTCTGCATTGATTTTGTGTGGTTCCTATATTCTGGTGTTTTGGTGTGAGCTCTTCATGTGAGTAAAGCTCTAAGTCTCGGTTCATGTCAACAAACACCACTGATTTATTCCAGACAAATCCATATACCGTATATAAATCAATATAAAGATTTATATAATGGATTATTGTGTCAGTGTGAGAGCAAAGAAAACTTTTCAAAACATTGATCTAATCACATCACTCTGACTCCTATTGAATGTTTTACTTGAAACACTACCTTTATGGCTATAGTAAAGAAAATGCTGCACTTTGCAAAAATTGCAAAACTATAATTAATTTAAATAATTAAGTTGTAATTAAATTCAAAACTATATTAGAAACAAATTCTGTACTGTACATCTGTACCTGTAACTAAAACTGTATTTGTATGCAAGGATAAGAAAAATAACATTTTGTACAAAAATAAATGCTTCTTGCTTTGCTGGAACTGGATACTTTTTGAGATTTATCTAGAAGTGGTTTGGTATACAAGTCCACAGACTCAATTAATGCTTAATGATACTACAAATGGAGCAACACATGTTTTATTGACATGTTCTTCCAAAAACATCTTTATTTACTCTGGGCTAAAAATAAATTCTCGAGAGAAACTCTAAAATGTGATCTGGTGGGAATGTCGGAAGCTGAAATGCAATGCAATCTTCTGTGCAACAACAACGTGTAATTATGGTTAGCGCTCACGGATCAAAGATGTAATTTCTTCCACCAATGATAAGCCATTGGTAGCATCTCTATGCCATTAAAAGCTGCCGCTGCCCCAGCATCCTCTACTTGAGTCACAGAGTTAATTTCTATTTTGAGTCCACGGAGAGGCAGGATTTTAGAAGGGTGTGATTCTTCTAAAATAACTTTGTTTTTAGTGTTTTATTGTTGCCTTCAACCTTACGGCAAAAAGAAAAAGTGAAGTGAAGACACTTAATGGATTAAAATACTTCACAGCGTCAATCTTCACAATTAACTATTGAGGCAGTGAAGAAGTAGAAGGAAGTCGCAGGAAAAAGAAATCAATGCCTTAGATCCCATGTATTGTATTGCTCTTTTTCAAAAAGAAATTAGCTTTAGCTCCGGGCAGAGCATTAGTTGTAAGATACATGGTTGCAACTGTGCATTGTTCCTTTCAGCAACTCCTTTTCTAATCCGTAGACATGTGGAGTATTTAATAAGGGAATCTATTCTCTGTTTGTCTATAAGAGATCTAAATCTTTGCGTTGTGCGCAGGGTGGCACCGCTGTGTCCCCCAGGATTGCCGTACTGTGACACTGAATGAATTTAGCAAGGAAGAGTGCAATTTGTCCTCAGCAATAATATAGAGTGGCCCACTCTACAGAAGCCAGCCTGCAATATCACTGGCTGTAATGTAGAGAAACAGTCACCCTCCGGGGTTCAATAACTGCTTATTACTCCTGCCTTCACTACAGAAGCATCATCATCAGCTCAGTGGCCGGCCACATTATAACTCCAGCACAAATGGCGACTGAGTTATTGACCTGAGTTTCTGCTATTCCCTAAGCCTGTTGAGCGAATGGTTCCACAGGTCCGTGATCTAATAGATGGTGTTAGGGAATTGTCCTCACCAGCTCTCATTTGTCTTCATATTGAAGTGGAGACAAAGCTGAACTGGTGGATTTTCAGCAACTGCCATCAGTTTAAACTGACATTTTGATTAAACTAGCATTGTTATCTTGAATGTTTAATGCACTTTCAATGGTAAAATCATCTTCACTATCTGTCAATGAACTCCACATTGTGTCGTAGTAACTGATGCTAAGCGAATCATCTTAGTGGTCCTGATTCAGGCTTTACTATGGGTTAATGAGAACACTTAATTCAGAAGAAATAATTTGGAGGTTGAAAACTCTCCTCTCCATACAAAAGAGCCGTTAAAAGCTCTATGGTGAAGTGTCTTTTTGAAGATGGTCTCCTGTGTCTGTGGCCGGTCTACAGGCTTTCATGTTGAAGATATGTAGGCTGTCTAATCTGTTTCAAGCCAATCGTGTTGCATATTTTTGTTTTTAAGTTTGATGAGATATACATAGGACAATCTTGGAAAGAAATAATTGATTGATGCCTACGTAAACGTTCGCTCACAAACATTGTCTTCATTCATTGTATTGCATGATCACAATTGGCAGACTCTATTTGTGTTAGCATCAGACTAGACTGATTGCGTCCATGTTTTATTGCGCTAAAAAGTCCAGGCATTCCACAAGTCCACCAGTCCAAAATGCTGAAGGACCAGGATGGTGGAAGCGCACACTCCACAAGTACCACTTCTTGCTCAGTCTTGTAGATACTCAGTTTTGCAGAGACAGACACACGCAAGAAAGCTTTGATTCTTTGATGCCTCCAAATCCCAAGGTTGCCACTTCAGCAATGCCATTGAGCGGCTGTCCCAGCAGTTCATGTCAATTTAGACAGAAGCAATATTTCAGGTATTGCCTATGGTGTCTGGTTCTAGCATCAGCCCCTGCTTCTTCTTGCTGAGTCCAGTTTCAAGAGCAGCGTCAAGATGAGATGTGTTTATTGTGTATCAACACCTAGTAACTATGACTCAATGTCTCTTTCATTTAGGCAGACAAACTCTGATACATTGGACAAACTCTGATGTATTTTGGATATATTTAAACTATAGAGTCATGAACATTCAAAATGCAACTTGTGTTCTGTTTTACAGTTTGTCCTGGCACTGATAACAAGCTCAGCACGCTGTCGGATTTGGACCAGCAGTACAGAACACTTCGTAAGTTCTATGAGAACTGTGAGGTGGTAATGGGTAATCTGGAGATCACCAGTATTGAACGAAACCGCAATCTGTCTTTTCTTAAGGTGAGTATCAGATTTTGAGCTAGCTTTTTACAAATTAATAGATGCATGGAGAAGGAATTACTATGGCAAAATAATGATTTATCTTGTAAGAAAAGATCATTTTTACCAAAACACTGGCTACAATGAACAAACGTACTGAGAAATCACTTTTTGTTAGTGTTGCGGATAGTTGGGATCTTTGCTTGCGGTCGCAGTACAGAAAGTGGGTTTCCGGTCAGAGAAACACGTGAACTTGATTAGCCAGAGAAAAGGCCTTTTATTGACAGAGCAGAGAGGAGACTGCTGTCTCCTCGGATTGAAAAGCAGGTAACTAACTCAACAGTACACAAACATTCAGTATTCAGCCGTCTGGTTGCCGCGGAGTTCCGTGGAGATGGTCTGGTGACGAGCATGTATCTACAACAATGACGTAGCATATTCCACAATTGCATCAGATACTGAAATAAACCATATTAAATCTTGATTATTGTACTGTTATTGGTTATAAGAAAATGATAGGACAGTGGGAAACACACAGAATAAACACACAATCTCCTACTCCAGGTAGACTTTCTAACAGTTAGTATCTAACTTAATGAAGCTGATCTATGCTTGCTTATCAATACGATTTTTGTTTTTCACTAATCCTGACGACTTGGTATTGGACAACATCTCAATGGCTCCTTTTTTCTCTTCACATCCTGAAGCATTATACCTTATCTGTAAATGGGAAAGTTACATTAGGTGGCTATCACTTTCAGATGATCACAAGCATCGTGTCAGGTACCTTCAGACAGCATTTGTGATGAGCTACTGCTGTCATGTGAAAGCAATGACAATGGTAGCAATAAGCAAGAGACCGTCTTTATTTCTTGGTGTATGTTTGGGTAACATTTGTTTCTGTTTCCTGAAGTGTTCTTGCTGCAAATGCACAAGTGAACAATAAATGTTCTTGGTGATATATAATGGAAGAACTGTCAGGCTTGCCTTCACATGATGTCCATTATGTTACATACGTCTGAGATCTCCGGTAAAGTGACACATTTTGGATTCATCATATGAGGATAAGTTATCGGTATTGGCATTGATGACCTGACATACACTTTCTATTGCAAATCAAAAATCTTCTTGCACCAATGCCAAACAACCTAGTGTGGACTCGTTTTTTTTTTGCCCTCTCAGGCAATGTCTTTTTCATTGAGTGGTTAATGCTGCCAAGTTGTTTGTTGTTGGACAATTTTGTTCGATGATCATTTCTCGTCATTTGCCGGCTTCACAAAGATAGCCAAGACCACACCCTCTACCCTAGTACTGCAAGCCGTTTGTAAACTCAATCAACTTGACGATCGGTTAATACTGTACTAGCCCAGCAAGGAGACCTTGTATTTAGGCATCTAGACCTATTTGGGCGTTTTGTCAGTTGTGAGTACTCTTATCTCAGCTCAGCATAGACGTAGCAAACTCTTTTTGTGATCTAGCCTTTATCAAGGTAAAAACATTTCTGTAAATATTTGTAGTTGTAGTGTAGCGGTAGTGTGTTAGGCCTGCCACCCAGGCGTTGCTCATTCGAATCTCGGCAAGTCGCTGACTTTCAGTCTGCCAAAGGCAAGTGAGGCTGCTCATTGCACCTTGCTTGTGTTGTCTGTAACTTTACAGGATAGTTAAATGCAGAGCACATATGGTTCTACATTGACACATTCACCTCAATCACTCACTCTTATTTTATATATAGTATATGAGTAAAAATATATGAGTAACCCTACAATGTATTTGTAAAGACTGTACACTTGACTCAACACTCTCTTTTAAATCTCATATAAATAATATCACACGTGCAGCGTACTTCCATCTACGCAACATCAATCGTATTCGTCCCTCCCTCAACCCTCACTCTGCTACCGTACTGGTTCACAGTCTGGTCACCTCAAAACTTGACTACTGTAACTCTCTTCTGTATGGCCTACCACACAGAATTATACATAAATTCCAGCTTGTGCAAAACTCATCTGCACGAATTATCATAAAATTATTATAAGCTATAAAGCTACAAAATTATCCTGCTCACTTTTAAAGCCATTCACAACATTGCACCTCCTTACATCTCTGATCTCATTCGCATCACCAAACCAGTTCGTAGCTTCAGATCCAGTTCATCTATCCAACTCACTCCCACCACCTATTGACTTGTAACCATGGGCACCCGGGCTTTCAGCCACTCAGCTCACCAACTTTAGAACTCACTCCCACCTGATCTGCGCAATAAAACAAACCTACCCCAGTTCAAATCTCAACTCAAAACACATCTGTTTAACTTAGCATACCCTCCATATGTTGTGTTTTTTCTGTGTGTTACTCTATGTACGGTGTCCTTGGGTACCTTGAAAGGCGCCAAAAATAAAATGTNCATCCGGGAGCGGGAGGCGGGGCCGCGGACGGCGGCCGGTTCGTGTCATATTATTATTATTATTATTAAAGATAGTTGTGTATATAACTAAATAATTTTCTTGAGATTTTTTTATTTGCTACACAATGCTAGAATATGTACGTATACACATTGCAATGTCATCGAAATTGATGCATCATATATGCACACAACAACATTTAGAAGCATAATTAAAGCAACTCTATGAGCATTAAAGGAATAACTACCAGACCAATATATTAAACAAATGTAGCAATTTAATTATTATAAATTTGTCATTGGGTCTGAAATGTACACAATTATGAATAAATGAAGGGATGGATGACGAGAGAAGAATGGATGCTGAGAGCCTGAATAGAAAATAATCTGTGGCCCGGGTACAGAAACATGCATGTCACATTTTGGCCAGATATTACTCGAACCTAGCCAGGGTGTGTCTACACTGAGTGGACAGACTTAAATTATAAAATTATAAATTTTTTATAAAAAAATATTCAGATAGAGATTTTCAGACGGATAGATAAGTGGGTATATACATTTTAAGGTTTTGTGTTTACCTGTAACACTGATCTCTTTTATTTAATCTGACCAGCATCAGTATCACATTGGCAAGTGATGTCACTTCGGCCTATGAAATAGATTCATGGTCTGCTGTCAGGTTCTTTTCTAGTCAGGGCCTAAGCGATCCAGCAGCAGCTAATGATGTTACAGCCTTTGACTGACTCTTCATTAAGGTCTGATCAATCAAACTGCTGGCTCTCTATATGCTTAGTGCGAATACCAGAGTGGCTCAATGTCAGAACTGCCAGGTCGTGTTAATGTCAGGAGGTGCCAGAGACAATTGCCTCTTTTCGTTTGTTGCTGTGTCACTGCAGTATTTATATACTGACATTGTTGTACATGAAAAGAGATGGATCCTTGCAGTGGTCATTCGTGGAGTAATTTAATTTAGTAATGTAGTTAAGTGGACGATTAGGACTTCTTGCACTTTTACGTGAGCAGTATTTCTTCTGGTTAATTATGAGTTCCGCATCACTATATTCAAAAAGCTAATATTGTATCTTTCACTCTACAACATTTCTGTCTGGCTCAAGCAATTAATTAGAGTTATTTAATTAGTCATTAATTAGTGTTTAATTGAATCATGATCTCGCCTTTTCAGTAGAGACATTTCACCAATACAGGTGGCTTCTTCAGTCTAAGGGAAGTTGTCTGGAGAGCACACATTTATCATTCAGGAAGGCTTCGCCTCTTACATGAACACTGATTGTTTACTAACTACAATGGTTGGGGGCAGTGGCGTCACTAGGGTTGGTGTCAATTTCCTGCAGCATGTAAACGCGTGTTAAATGCGCTTGTATCCCGTCTCCATTGCGTCCTTTTCACGTTTAACGGCGTCTGCTTCGCGGGTACCATATTTTAGACGTGATTGGATCGCAATCAGGGCTGTGTTGACTGGGCATTTATACAAATACGAGAAGCAGACGATGATGATCACGTGGCCTCCTGCTCACAAGACCTTCTTGTTGTATTGATCTACGATCGATTGTGAATATTGAAAGCAACTCTATCGAGGCTCGATCTATGTCTGCTCTGTCAAATTCGCATTTTTTTCATTTTGGTGTCACCCCCTGTGATTGGAGTCACCTGGTGCGGCCCGCACCCCCCTAGCAACGCTACTGGTTGGGGGTAGTAAGTAGGTGTGAACTCCCAGCTACTTCAGGTGTTCATTTCACGTGTATATCTCAAGTACAGTACTTGGCTCTTCCTCTATTTAATCCAAAATCTAAAATCTTCCTCTATTTAATCCAAAATCTTTATTTTTTACCAAATTTATGTTTTATATTTTTGGCACTATTCCGATTCTATTTTTCCATCATTACAGCTTTACAGCATTACAAGTCCTTCAATAGAGGCCAATCTGCCACCAATTTGCCAGTGCTGCACTTATCATCTTTAATAAAAAGGATCAAGTTCACCTCACAAGTCCAACAGAAAGGACATTCCCGACGACCCTGAATTATTTGCAATGAAAAGAAGAAATCCAGTTGAAATGCCTCAACCCTAAGAACATTTCACATGAGAATCTCTGCTGAACAACCAAAAATCTCCACTGACAAAATGTATGGAAAATAAATAAACAAATAAATAATGTATGTGAAGTTTGAAATGGAAATAGTGTAAGTCAAAATCATAAGAACTAGAACCAAGGATCCGTTTGAATCTCAAGATGAGAGCCCACAAACTTTAGGGTCCCTAGACACCAACCCAATTACTTTAATACTCTTAGTCACTTTAAGATACTGTAAAGCATCTCAGTTAAATGCCAACAAAAATGAAACGAATATTCAATAAAGTTAATTAAGATTTTTTTAATTTTTTTTTTTTTTTCTCACATTTAGTTGTTGTATTTGGAGGAAGGCAGCTGGGTAAAAAAGAAAGCTGAGGACAGCAATGCAATAGCTGATCATTTGCAAGGCTAATAACAGACAGGATAGCAAATAGGCTGAGAACATTTGTTGTAATAGAGAGGCTAAAATCAAACAGGCTAATAACAGACTGCAGAATAGAGGTGTTATTAACAGACATGAAAATCAAGGGGCTACTAACAAGCAGGCTAATACCAGACGGGCTAATATCGGACTACAGAACAGAACAGTTACTAATAGACCAGATAATCGAGAGGCTAATAACAAGCAGGTTAAATAGTCAGGCTAAAATTAAACTGTAGAATAGGGTGGTTAATAATAGACATGATATTAGATGGACTACTTACAAGCAGGCTAATAACTGACTGTAGAATAGAGTGGTTGATAACAGACAGAATAATAACAAACTGTAGAATGTAGTGGTTAATGACAGACAGCATAATAACAGACAATCTAAAGCAGACAGAATAATGGGCAGTTTCAGCAGTACATGACATTGTCAGTGGAAGTTATTTTAGAAATAAATTAAATATCCCAGATTTCGACATACAAATCATACAACAAAACGCTTGCCTAAAAGTCTATTATGATGACATATGTAGTCATACATTTATACATTGCTGTTTTATGTCGACTCAGTAAGATTTTGGAAAAGTTTGCTGACTAGATTGAATATTTTTACTCTAATGATATGTCTTACTGACATTTTATGTGTGCTGAAGTGTCCCAATGCATTTTGGA
>SOMO01000029.1:316469-330380 GCA_028128575.1 Paedocypris carbunculus | reverse complement strand
ATAAAACATTTTTTTCACACTAATGAGATGAGGAAAGCCATTTCTGTGTTTTGGAAACATTTACTGTCTGCACAGCACAAAGAACCTAAAACATTCTACTAGCATTGACCAGTTATTCCCATTTCACAGAGAGAATAAAGATTTAATGAGCCATGGCATGTGCATCTTTTTTTATTCTGGAGTCACATTAGGGAGACTTTTTTTTTCCATCATTGCCTTTAGCATTTTTGTTTTTTATGTGCTAAAAACATTGTGGGTTAACAAATAGTTTAACAATATTATATAATGGTAATGATTTTGGGATTTTTTGAGACCCCCATCATCGACTTGCCGTTTTTGAGTGTTTTCATAATTGTGGTTTGGAGCACTTTAAGTTAAAAATGTAACACTTCATACAGCCATTCAAACTTTACGTTGGGACAGCAGACATCAATGAGGGATTCTCCGAAGAAACAATGCAACCTCTCATTGATAATAATAATAATAATGAGAAATTAATAATAATAATAATTCTGTTTTGACTGCATGACTACATCTTTAAGATTTCCTTCTGAGATGCAATAATTGTGAGTGAGCTGATCAGTTTATCATGGCACACTGATGTCTGTTGAGAATTTCTCAAGTTTCATGAATATAATAAAGACAGACCTTCTATGTGTGTGTGTGTGTGTGTGTGTGTGTGTGTGTGTGTGTGTGTGTGTGTGTGTGTGTGTGTGTGTGTGTGTGTGTGTGTGTGTGTGAGATGAAAAAAATATTGAGATGGATACAATCTAAATAAATGGGAAACTGAGATAAATAATAAATTACAAATTACACTAGTAATTCTGTATATACTGTGCAGTATGTGTATTTATATACAACCACTCCAAACCTCTTCACAAACCAGCTGGCCAAATCCTTGAAAAATAGTTTTATATTTATCTGGAATTTGTCAAATGATAGTGTCAATTCCAAATGGTGTTGTGAGTGGGGATTTTCATTGGCAAGTAGAGATCTTTATTTTTTTCCAAACACCAAAAAAGTTACGAAGCTTTTAACCAAGATGTAGAGGCTAAAATGTAAGTTCACCTTCAAGAGCATCTCAAAATATCCCAGTGCACACAATACATTTCTTTCATTTTCCTAACCTTTGGACGACATGGAAATGATAAAAATGAAAAAAAAAAAATATATATATATTAAACTGCTGAAATGCTGAGCAGATGGAGATGAGCATAAACTCAATTGTCATGGCTTTGTTTTAATGTACAATTATGTAAACTAACTACAAACTGTGGTTTTGAAGGTGTATATGTTGAAGACGGCGTAGCATTGTGTATGAAAAATATTAACAGACATTATCCAACCAAGGATTTGAGTTTTTAATGATCTCTGGTGAAAACTAAGTATGTTGTATGGCATAAAATAAAATATAAAGGTGAGAGAGTGTGTATCTTTCCTCACGTCCAGAGTTGCTGAGATTCGATTGACTTTAGTTGCGTGACCCAGAAATGATGTAAACATTAATTCTGGATGAAACGGATAGTATCAACTTTTATAAATTAAGCAAAGTCATATAGAACTTTGTTTTCTTCAGGAATTTAGGCCAATTGGAAATTTACATGATGCCGTGCTCCTTTTAATTCTACCAAAGCATCAACCAAGACTCCATATATTTGGAATGCTAATATGAGTTCTTAAAATGGCTGTAAACAATCCATGAGCCATACACTGTAGTAAAGGAAACATTCTGCAGTCTTTGTTTTCATTGAAGCAATTAGAGTTTCTTTCAGCGTTACAAGTGAGGCGAGAGGTTATTTTAGAGGAACACCTAAGGTCTAAAGCTTCAGACTTCTGTAGGTTCATTAATTTGCTCCTTTGAGAGGAAACGTGCACATACAATCTTTTTGTTTTTAATTAGCACAAAGCTATCGCTACTCCTTGCGACTGATTAGCCTGAGTAATGGCTAGCCATGCTCAAGTTCCCTCCTTATAATCCAACTCGTCTCATTGACACCTGAAGCAATCAGGGAAGCCCATGAGTCATTTGCAATGCATCATTAATTCCTTCAGTTCCACAGTGATATCAGGATTAGCACGAACTGTCCAATTTCCATCAGACCACAATGTTCAAATTACAGTGAAACACCAGGTCAAGAACCACATAGGTTTATAAAATATGTCCTGTTCCACTCAACAATTCTTTCAATATTTTTTGATAATACGTCATTAAGTTTGATTGTTCTGCAGTTCAATCTTTCTAAAACACCAACAAAAAGAACGAACAAATAAGGTTTACAGATCATTTATATTTTTTTCATCTTAACAATGTTGTCTGATATAGAAATTTGCTTTGTGTTCACGTGATGTTTACCAATGTAAACTGATGGCTCTTGTGACATTTCGGATCTGGACGAGTCATTAGCCAGAATGAGTGGTTAATGCTTCATTGCACTGGTTTGGTTTTTATCGTTAGACTTCACTGCACACCTGCTGTTCCCAATTCGCCATAGAACAATTTCCTAAAGCACAAACATAGAATGATTCCATGCAAATATGGCAGATTCTATAACACTATAGTACCACAGTATACTGAATAACAGAGAAATAAAACACATTTGATATACAGTAGATACTCGCACTCGCATTCACGCACACACACACACACTCACACACACACACACACACACACACACACACACACACACACACTAATGTAGACCTTACTAGTTCTTTGGCTTTTGGCTTACTCCTTTTTGGCTTACTCTTTGGCTATCATATCACTTTGGCTTACTCCTTTGTGATATAATTTCAACAAGGTACTAAACATTCTGAGAGGTGATATTGGTGATTTTGGTTTGTATTGACAACATAGCATCACACACTCTGGAGTGCCACCCTGTGTGTTCTCCTGCTGCTGTCGCCCACCTGCCTCAAGGTTTGCTGTGCATTCAGAGATGTTTTTCTGAATACATTGTTTATGTCAAGCGGCTCATGGAGATACTTGAGAGCCTTTATGTTGCTCTTTGTACAGACTATTCACCGCATAAAATGTTTATGTGGAATACTCAGACCAGCCTGTCTGGAATGAACAACAATGCGACATTCGAAGTCATTTAAATAATTCGTTTTACTCATACTGAATGCTCAGCTTGAACCACGTCTACATGTCTAGATGTGTTGAGCTGCAACCATTTGGTTGGCTGGTTATAAGTTTGAGTTACCAAGAAGATGACTGACATTGGATGACAAACAGGTAGATACACAGACACATGAGGATTCCGGTGAAAACAAAAAAAACATGTGATTATAAACCAAGGATCTTGGGAATTGAAGTCCATGGAAATGTGACAATATCAATTACATACTGATGCCTATTACTGTAGGAACAATATTTTTAAAATGATTCATTGATGATTTACTTATGCTTACATAGAAGTGTAGATTTTTTGAGTTTGACACAATTCGCAAAGGGGTAAATAGAGGCGTGAATAATAATTTCTGCAATGTCTAAATCCCATGATTTTGTTTGGCATAGATGCATTAATAGACAGGCTACAGTTGGCAGTGTCAGGTAGAGATGTAATGAATAGCATGATTAGCTGTTTGGCAGGAACAGTCATGCAGATGGTAGGAACACTTTCCTTTATCCTCCCCCTTTTCCCTCTCTTGTCCAAGATCTCTCATTAATCAGTGCAATTGCCCGAAAGAAAAAAAAAACGTATTACAGCATTTAACCCTTGTGTTCTTCTAATTCCTCAAGAATGATAGTAATCTCATGCTGGGTACTTTCTTACATTTTCCATACTTGGTGTCAAATATTGTTTGGGCTTCTTGGTTAGTTATACATTAAATTTTCTCTCTATGATAAAATGTTTAAATTGTTGTATTTTTGAGGGAAAGTCAGTCTTTCAGAACTCTGATCATGAATGCTTCAGTCGTTTATGCTTCAAAGGTCTGTAAACTGAGAAGCCTATAGGGTTATGGGGAACTTTGCAGGATATATTGTATTCCCTTCATTGCTCAGGAGTTTCATCGGCTCTTTGTCAGAAGGTCTGTCTTTAAAGGGCATCCCTCAAGAGAAATAATATGCACAGGCGTGTGTGAACATACAAGTCTTACCCGGCCAGAGAACGTGTCTGGATTATCTGCACCACTTTCTTTTACGAATCCAAAAAAGGTACTAGCAAGAATTCCATTTTATTTTGTTGGTTCATTTTTATGTTTGTTTTTCAATAGATCAACAATAACTTTTTTTATGATTGTAACAGTTGTGTGTGTTTTATATAACAGTCTATAAAGAGAGCCGAAGGGCTACCTTGACTATCACTAGTCAGTTCAAAAAAATGAATAGAAATGACACCCAAACGACAGATGATGTTTTATGTACCAAAGTAATCTTCACATGACTCCATCACATACTACAGAAAAATGCTTTAGTAGACTATCAAGTCGGATTTTGATTTAAATATTTTAAATCTAGAACATCGTTGAAAATACATTCGTAAACATTACATTTGTTCACAATGTAGGCTAACACCCAGAGGGCAAGAGTTTTTATATTCTGTTCTTGTAGTAAATAAAGAGTTGGCTTTTATTTTCAGCCCTTGTGCCCAGGCACCAGTGCGTGAATGTGTAAGTATCTGAGTTTGAATTACTGTGCAGTGAGAAGTGGTTCCGAAGCTTGCTGGGTCTTTCAATAAGATGGTGAAGAGAAATGTGCAGGTGTGGACTGCGGAGGCATGAGGTGAGACAATCTCAATAGTCATTTTGAATGGAACATTCAACCTGTGAATTTCATGGAAGAGGTTTTCAGACAGCTGTTTCTTTACTTCTGTAGGACCATGTAATTGATTTCCCCTTTAAGCTTTTTCTCTGAGTGTTGCGTTACAAAACTCTTATGCCACTGTAATAAAAGTGTATTTTACGGTTTACTGTGTTCTATCACAATAACAGGCCATGGCGTTGGATTTGGAAAGGTGTTGCTCACAGAGCAAACACGGGGCAATGGTGCAAAACATCTCTAAACAGAAGCTGTAAAAGTGTATCAGTGATAAAATGTAGTGATGGAAGATCACAGTTTTAAAGCCCGTGCCAAAATATTCCTTGTGGTCCTATAGCTCAAGGCTTTCAGATTGTATCTATGATACTTGCATGTTTTGGGTTTGAGTTCTTGACAATCCTGTATTTTTAATATAAAGGAGCCACTTGAGTGGTTAGTGTGAATCAAAAGGCTGTGTGTGTTTTTTTTTTCTTTTTCATGGTCCAATGTGGCAATATTTAAAAAGCACTTGATTCTTCACAAACTACTTCAACAGCAAGCAAGGTCATGACATTCAGTGCTTGCCTTTTTAATCCATCCAATCACCACGTTTTTGTCCAACATTATCATATTTTTAGACCAACCAATCACAGAATAAAACAGACTCTCTCTCTCTCTCTCTCTCTCTCTCTCTCTCTCTCTCTCTCTCTCTCTCTCTCTCTCTNTTTTGTATGAAACACAAACAATGATCCAAAGTTAGCTGTGGATTTTTTTAAGCCAAATTATATAGCATTAAAACAGCATGGATTATTATCATTATCATTAAATTATCATTATCATATAAGAGACACTAAGATGCAATGAAACTCGAGCACAAGGAAGTTGTGTTCCAGCAGCAGAGTTGAATTTGTCAAATAACCATTTTGTAAGTAGCCTAATTAATAAACAGTTACTTTCGTTCTTCTTTCTTTTCATCATGTAAAATAAGGCTGTGAATAGGTTGACCCCAAACATCCACAAGGACATCTTCCAATGAAAATACAAACAATTCAAAATGCTTGAACTTTATAGATTAGAACATTTTAGACACTTTTAAGAGCTTTATAGAATTCGTGAAACGTGAACTCGTGAATTTGTTCACCTACAAGGCCTTTAATACTGTAGCCATTTACTTCAGTTCTGTTAGTAGCCAAAATATCAAACGCACACCCAAACGCAGTACTAGCTTGTACCAGGAAGAAAGGACTTCCACAGCTCGTTCATTTACAGAAGGCCACTAGTCTAGAACATGCACAGATTGACTATTAACCGAGGACCACATACAGCATCCATGATCTACATTCACTGAAGACTAACTAGAATGTATAGATATAAATGTACATTTTGAAACTTATTGAAGACTATATACAGATTATTGCATTAATTTGCAGATTATCTGATCGCAATGACCAGCATGAAAATGCCTTTATTCACTGAAGACCAGTAAAACATATACGGATTGTACAAACACTGAAAATTTTTTATTGAGACCAATTAGAACATTGTCTACTTAAAAATAGCATTAAATGCATTTTTGAAAAGATTTTTTTTATTAGTTATTTTGCAATTACCCGATCATTGTTTACTAGGCAATCGTGACAAGAAAACAGGTTATTTTCTTACTTTAAAGGAGAATTGATGGGATATAAATTTGCCCAGACTCCAGAACATGTAATATTCTGCTTCTATACCATTCCGTTTCTTGCTCCTTTCCACCATCTTTCTTTTTCTTCTTCAGCTTGCGTTATTGATCTGTAGTGTACTGCCATCTTTCAAAGGGCTGCTTTGTGTTTGGGTGCTGTATATTTCTGCTCTCAAACTCTCCATCTCATTTCTCCTGTTGCATTGTGTTGTTGCAAATGTCTTGAGCTTCTTTTTCGCTACTTTAAGGTCTGTTGGTAAGAAGCAAATGTGTTAACCAGGTAAGCTGATTAGAGAAAATTGAAAGTACTATATATACCCACTATATATCTACTACTTTTCTTTCGGCTTGTCCCTTTTCAGGGGTCGCCACAGCGAATCATCCCTTTCCACCTCATTCTATCCTGAGTATCTTCCACTCTGACCCCGGCCAACCTCATGTCCTCTCTTACAACATCCATATATCTCCTCCTGGGTCGTCCTCTTGCCCTCTTTCCTGGCAGCTCCATCTCCAACATCCTTCTACCAATTCTACCATATATATACCCACTATATATACCCTTAGAAAGTACTATATATACCCAGATGACCGTGTCATTTTTTCCCATACACAGCTGGGATGCAAAAACTTCTAAAAGTCTGCTCTGAATACAGCCGAGACTTGAAATATGTTATAATCTAAAAATTGAAACAAAAAGTTTTGTTATAAACAAAACTAAAAGTAAAAACACATTCAGGGGATGTAACAAACGGGATCTTCTAACTGGCACACGCTGCCTTATAAACTTTATTGCAGTAGTGAAATCTCACTGGAGTGTTTTTCAAGCTATCAGGATGTTGCTTTCCAGTAACTTCACTGAAGTCCGAATCAGACTCAAATGAGTGGAACTATTAGGCTGATAGGCAGGGCAATAGAAGCAGGCAGAATAGCCCAATCTGAGCGGAGAGTCTGTTCTGACAGTGTCTGCCCACTCTCGGCCAACAGGGTGAGTGTGTAGTGATAACTGCAGTGAACATTCATGAATTTAATTTCAGCCGTCTGTGGCTATTTCTATTCTCAAGCCAAGATTGGTCCAGAAATAGCTCACTGGGCCCAAGCCAGACAGCGACACAAAGCAGAACATTAAACTCCAGTAATGCCACAATGCATTTACAATTTTAAAAGAGGTATATTAAGAAACATTCTCTTTAGTGCCTTTTAAAATTGAATCTATATTGGTTGTTGTTGTCAAAACTAGCCATTCCAGACTCCGCCCCCTGACCCACTTTCTCCACTGCACACCTGTTCCTCGTCTCGTTTGGACACTTTATGAACCTGTGTGTTTGCTCAGCCCTTTGTCTGATCTCGTCAATGTGTGAGTATGTGTCTGTAGCTCAAGTATCTTTGTGTCAGAACCATGTGTATTCCCGAGTCCCGAGTTTCTCCGTGTTCAGTCTTTTGTTGCCATTAAACCCCTTTCTGTTCCACATCCCCCGTGTTTGGTCACTACGTTGCTCACGCCAAAAGCGTGACAGTCGGTTCTTGGACCCATGTTGTTTGGCTTTTAATTAATTCATTATCAGAATAAAAACTGTAACAAATCTGTCTATGAATACAGTTAATTATTGTCTAGTTTAGTCCTTTAAAAGGAATTGACACTCATATCCATTTCTATTTATTGATTTGATTCTGCAGGAGTCTACATTTTCACCAAGACTCAAAGCATTCACAAGTTTGTTCAGAAAATCTTTGCAGCACAACCTTTGCACTATTGACAAGTTCGACACTTAGGGTTACTACATTTCGCTTTTTCGACACTCAGCTTTTTACATTTTTCTCCATTGCCAAAAAAAATCACTTGTTAATAGCTATTTTCCTGTTTAGTTTTGGTAAATTTTGTTAGCAATTTTATCTAAATACAGCTCCCCTGTTACAGCTCCCCCTTTTACATTTTATAAATACACTAAAAAAAAGTGCTAAATTCAGCACGTAACTGAGATTCTGCTTGTAAATAATATGGTGTGCACCGTATAAATAAATATATATATAAATATTTTTTTTTACATTTGAAATGCTATTAGTACGCACATAATCAAAACAAATGACCAAAAACACAAACAAACAAACATATTGATTAGACTGGACCAAAGAAGGCAGACCTTAAAACTAAAGATAGATAATCAAACTGTCAAGCTTGACTGTACAGATACATTTTTAGCAATTTGTAATTTTTTTTTTCAACACAAAACAACCCAGTGATTACTTTTTCTTTGTTTTCAAACAGGTCTCTAAGAAAATCTTCAATGAAAGTGGATTGGTCTCTAGCGGCCTACACCAAACAGTATGACGTTACAATTCAGAGCGTTTCATGACACTTTCCATCAGAGACTACACACGCTGTCTTGGTGGATCCATGAACCAGTTTCTCCCTCCAGCAGGCAAATTATTCATCGGCACCGTATCCTGCGGGATTGCGGCAGATGCAGACACTGAAGTGCCCAGAGACTAGCCAGGCATGCAGATACTAATATACAGAGCCATGCGTGTGTTAGGTGAGCTGGCTTGATAGAAGCTTGGTTCCCATTGTACGGTGTGACATCCTTTATCAATTCCCCAGATGCCTAATTGTAGTGCTAATGATGCTGGGGCTAATGGAAATGTTTATAGTCTCCATTTTGAAATGATAGTGCAGTAATTAGCCACACTTCAGTTCATTAAGCACTGTGCGTGCCAGACAGGACGTGGCACTCAGATGAGATGGTTAGGGGGGCTGGTGGGTTTGCATGAGAGTGAAGTCGAGGGGATTCGGAATTTCCATGACTTTGGATATGACTACTCCCTTTTTTAACTTATCAGGATCCATAGATTTCCAAAACTGTCCAAACGTTGTTTATAATAGTTGTGCAAATTATATTTATTCACTCAATAACTTATTTTAATGCATTAATTAATTCAACCACTAAACAGCTTCTGCCTTGTTGTTGATATTCTTCATTGGAATTTATATCATAAAATATTTTATTATTTACTCTCTTTATGCAGACAGCAGTTTTGTTAAAAGTAACTTTGGTATAATGGGCCACATTTTGCATGTAAATTCGATAATCTGTCCCAAGAATCCGTTAATTTTTATGAATGATAAAAAAAGGTAATAAATGTAAGACAACATGCTAATCTCACATGAATAAAATTGTTTTGATTGCTATCTTGCATCACACGTCACTCAAATCTCACTCCGTTCGTACTCCGTCTGGTCAGCGCAATGTCACCAGGATGATACAACATTGGAAAACACATTAATATGCAAAAAAACAAAGATCAAACAGAATTAAAATAAAACTTTTATTTTAGTGGCTTAACCTTACCTAACCTTTAGGGCTTTTATTTAGCTTTTGGATCAACGTTGGCTAGGACAACAAATGAGTGAGACAAAGAAGAGAGAAGTCTTGTGCATGTTAATATATACATGATAAACAAAACACAGGGACATATTAAGCAATGAGCAGCAAAACAAGACAGAACGAAATCAGTTATCACAATAAGAATTTAATAAACAGCCCGAAAACAAAAGCCCAACCAAAACCAATACTTACACGACTGTCAGAGATGAAGTAGATCGACTCCTGTAAACAATAGAAACCACAACAGAAACACCAGAACAAAACAAACTTGACTGTGCCTTCGTGATCGAAGCGTTGATCTAAATCCAGACAGAGTGTAGGTATCAGCTAGAATATAAACAATCCATGAGTACGTGGATCCTCAGGCAGAGAACAGAGCTTTTTTTTTCCCTCTCATCACACCACTAGCGACAAAATAATCAAAATATCTATGGTCAAAAACTATTTTTTTGTTAAAACGAAAAGCAGTAAAATTGAGTTGGCGTTGAGATAGTTTGTGGGAGAAGTCCAGGGTGGAGCCATGATTAACGCAGACACACCCATTAATGAAAGTTTCATTAATTTTTTATGATCATATAAATCACATAGCATTCAAAGTCTACTCCTGCAGGATAAATGTCTTGTCTTATTCAACCATGACATGTCTATGCCACAGTGCAAATTTTAATACCAAAATGCCTAACTTAAATTAGAAAAGCTATTTTGCTTAAGTTTATACTTGCTTTTTTAATGTGTTGCTTTGATTCAAAGCCAACCTGGATATTTTACCATGTACTACAGTAAGAATACATTTGCATAAGTAACTCACACACTGTGCTATAATTACCAGCCAATGTGAGTTTTCAAACTAATGCATCTTTTCAACCTATTTGATCAAAATAAGTAATGACTTGACATTTGTTTGAAGGATCTGTGTGTGTGTGTGTGTGCGTGTGTGTGTCTTTATTTGAGTGTGTGTGTGTAAGGTCAAAGTAGGTCCCCAATGCTAGGTTTTGGCATTACAGTGAGGTCCTAAGGTCAGTTGTGGGCATCTTTGGCTGACACCTTCGCTTACAGTGTCAACATGTGCCGTTAAGTTTCTAAAATGCATGAGTCTGTCATGAGTTGGCTTCCACTTCTGGATTTGGATCTTGCCTTCTGATGCCATCCTGCCTTGTATCACCTTCAGAGATTGTAGAAATTGTCTCCAGCTCCTTGTGATCAAGACAATGTCAAAAAGGTCTAGTAAAAAAGGTCTGTAAAAAGGTCTAGAAAATAATTATTATTTTTGTTTTATTTTATCTTTACATTTATCTCTGCACACTGTTTACAATTCTATGGAACCTATCAATAAAAGAACCTATAGCTTTTATGTACGGCTTTATATTGTGATAGTGTCTTTGTTTGCTAGTTGCTATTCTGTTTTGCTGAAAACACATCAGCTCCTCGTCTCTCCACCACTCGCATTGTGTCTCGGAAAAGCGTTTAGGACCACTTCTACCTGAAGTGAAATGAGTGTGCTTTACCTGGAGGGCTAAAACCTCTTGACTTCTCTACTTTTCCTCTTTATGTGTGGAGAGTCTGAGGTCTCTAGAGGTAAACTGAAGGGACTCATTTCGGTAAGAGCCAGATTTCTGTTGAGAGGGTGCCACCAATTCATTATTCATGCCACTGTGTCAAAAAAGCATTAAGTAGTGACATGGACATTACTGCAGCCTTTTCTATGGAGAAAAAAAGCACATTGTTATCATACACCCATCTGGTGGCTTTCAGATTATTGTTGGACTAGTAAGAGATCATTAGTCTTGAGATGAGAGATTTTCTCAACCTGAAATTTGCTAATATATCTTTATTTCAGGCTGCACTGTCAAAAAGACTAACATAGTTTCACTCCTGAATATTCATTCCTGACTATGTGTGAAACAGGCATTCTATAAAATGCCTAAAACAATAACATGCAAAGTATGAACTGTTTGGAACTTCAGACTTTGTTAGTTGATAAAAGTAAGACTATTTTTAAGTTGCTATACCATATAATGTCTGGATTACACTGGAAAATTCCTCTCTCACGTGAGTGCGAGTGTGAATGTTTGTGTTTTGTTCTGTGATTGGATGAATTCAAGATGTGTGTCTGTGTGTGTGTGTGTGTGTGTGTGTGTGTGTGTGTGTGTTTGTGTGTCAGTGTATCTAGCTCTGTGGACAAAAAGTAAAAAATTGGTCAGAAAGTTGTTGAATGTTTATAGTAATGCACAATTAGAACCTATAAATGCAAAAAATGTATCACACACACTGTTTATCATCAAGGTTAGAATATGTATCTCAGAATTATCTGGTCCTCAAACCTAGGACCAATAGTAAGTGTTTCAATCCTGAGAATTATTCCAGCTCAGTCTTTTGGGAACAAGGAGCATTCTTCAAACTCAAACCAAAAACATACTCTACTCTGCTGTCAACAAGCATAGTGGCGGTTAAGAACAGATCGGTTAGTATTATCATGCACAAGTGATAGAGACAACGCGGCGCTCTGCAGCGACTAATGTCTGGCTGCTGCTGGCAATGTGTCATTTTCATGAATATAAAAAGAAAGATGAACAGGGCAATGCCAAACTCTCCTAGCTTACAAGTTATGACATCAATTATGAGTTTTTATGGCACAAATACTATTTATTGCATTATAACAAGAAGATTTTCAATTTTCGACTCTGGCTGGGATGCAACATTTTTTATTCATTGATCAAAGATGCTGTGATTCACAATACAGTATGAAAAGACCCTTGGAAATGGTTTATGATAAATTGAACTACAAGGCAGCCGTTTATCAGCTCCTATGTTAGAATGTTATACTGAGACATAAAATGTAATTTTATCGGTGAGATAAATTAAAATTGGATAGTTATTTAACAATTGAATTTATTTTTTTTTTTTTTTATCAGATTTTGATGAGGCTGAAGAATCGATTCCTTAGACGAATCAAACTTAGAAACAAAAAAACAGGAAGGTGTACGGAGAACCCCAAAGTCTAAAAATACAAAAACTAAACATCAGTCACATGAACGTGGTAACACCAAACAGTGTTAACGTTGACCGGCAGCCTCCTTAAAAATCAGCACATGATTGACTAAAGATGTACGCTTGGGGTTGCTGCCTGCATTATCGTCCGACTCCTGCCGCTTCCATCATAACAATATGTTAAATGGTTGATTATGCTTTTACTTTTGTTGTTAAGATATTTTACTGTATAATTCATTAAAACATGTAAAATATTTGAAACACTATTTTCAAACATATTCGCTAAGAATTTATGTAATTGTTTAAAATATTTGATAAAAAATTATAATATAATATGTTTAATTGTATTTAACAAATTAATGCTGTTTAGAATTGTAAAGAGATCTTGATACATTAAAATTCTGCATTAGCTTGTGCTGCACTGTTTCAAGTCTTGAAATCTTGGTGTAGAAGAATCTCTGCTTTGACAAACCTTTGAATTATAGTTTGGTTTTAGGCATGCCCGAGCTACACCGTCCTCATAAGATCAATGCTGGAGACTATTGAAAAGATTCAGTTTGAAAACCTAAAAAGTAAAATGTAAATCCACACTTGAATGAAACTAAAATATGTACTTGCATGTGTTTTTATGCTGATTGATTGATTGATGGAATGATTGGGCTAAATATGTATGTACTAGGGCTGTCAAAGTTAACGCGTTGACGTGTGTGATTAATTAAATTAGTTTAATCGCGTCAAATTTTATTACCGCCATTAATCGCACTTCCGGTTTTCTGGTATTTCGGGTTTGCAGTTTCAGTTTCACTTCAAAACCATTTAGTATTATTTGTACAGTTTTTTGCAAAGCTGAAATCACAGCGCACCTTTAGAAAGAATACAGTGCAATTCAATTATTCGCAGTCTCTCAGACGACTGCGTGCGCATGCACACTGCGCACAGACCTTACACTTAAATATTCAATATTACAAGACTCTATACTTGTTTATGTTATGTAATAATTGTTAATACTAAAGAATTATTAATAATAAATTATTATTATTATTGATTTAATCGCGATTAATTTGGTTGAGGAAGTGCGATTAACTTGTTAAAAAAAATTAATCGTTTGACAGCCCTAGTAT
>SOMO01000029.1:299660-315924 GCA_028128575.1 Paedocypris carbunculus | reverse complement strand
GTAAAACCTCTAGTAGAACGCCCCCTCTAAAAAAGACATGACAGAAGCGTTGAAAAAATCTCTCTCTCTTTCACTTCACAATCCAAACTTCTCCACGCAGATGCCTGCGCATATTGAAAGACCCCAAACTAGGTACCAGACAGCTGCTTTTCTCCTAATGTTTCTCAAATCGTCTGGGGTAATAATTCACAACATTTATTTCAAAAATGTAAACTAACTAACTTTTATTATAAAAAAAAAAAAAAATCATTAAGCATTCAATTGTAACAAATATGACACACTTGCTAGTCGAGAGTGCCAAAACAATACAGAAACAGAACCTCAGTTAGTGAAAACTAGTGAAATTTAGCTCAAATCAAATATATAAACACAACCAAACCAGATATTGTCACAATACAGGACTTGATGCTAAACAAATACAAAAGAGACTTTGGCTAAAAAGGAACAAAGACAATCTTGGTTGTAGAGCGATGGAGGTGCGCCAAATTCTGCAAATATACTGTATGCTTTTTCTGCAAATGTACGTTGTGAGCCGAAATTACTGTTCATGAATACACTGGGCCAAGGGCCAACTGTTACTGAGAGAACTGTGGAAGAGGAGAAGCCAGAAACTTGGGCGGGGCCTGTGATGAAGGCTGACTGGTAACAGAACTGGCATTGATTAAAACTGTTAAATTAATGTTTTTTTTACTAATCACATTCAGCCAGTTATCAAAAGACAGATTGTCAATTAAAGCACGATAAAACTTGCAAATAAACTCAAACGATTTTTGAAACAACCTACAATTAAAAGACAATTGCTTCACACACAAAGCAACTTGTTTGTGCTTTTGTATGTGTAAGTGTGCATGTGTGTGTGCGTGTGTGTGTGTGTGTGTGTAAAGAGAGAGCAAGGAAGAGAAAGTTAAGCACAGTGAGCATCCATCTTTATTATTTATCTATTAATTGCCTTGTCAATCATGTTTTGTCTTGCCAAAAGATTATGTAATCGTGTACATAAGTCTCTGAGAACAAATTGAAAATATATCGAAATGTTTTTTTAATTAAAGAAAAATCCTACAAGAGTGTAAGGTGGGTGTCAGTGTCTTGCTCAAAGAAAGGACTGACCAGAATGAGATTTGAACCGCTTGGGTGGAAGGGCTTACTCTCTATTGCTGAACCACAGCTGGCCACATACAGTATACAACAAACATACACAACGACCCCAATGCAAAGACGCTGCAGCAGAATAATTTTCTTACTTCTACTCCAGCTGAAGTTGGACCTGCCACCCAATTCTACTCAGCCGCCACCAAATGTTTGTCCTGTTTTCAAACACATACTATGTATTTGTCAAATTGTTTTTGTGTAGACATGCAAAAAATTTAATCCAGAACAGGCTCCACCCACTAAACTTCAAATCCTCCTAACACAAACGGTGTTTCATCTGATATGGTGTGCAGATATATTTTATACATATTTAAATATAAAATGCAAAAAAAGTCAGATTGCCAATGATTTGAGCAAAATATGTTTTATTTTTTGTCTATGCTTTTGTTTTTGTGTGTGTGATGGCTAAATCAAAATATCCATTAGGGTCTATAAAGCCTTTTTCACTAGCTTCTTTTGTCCCATTGCATTCAGAAAAACAATCATGATCATTACGAAGAAAACAGTTATTGTAATATGTTTTGTAATATGTTCACCTCATAACGTGGAGTCACGTTTTTGTTGTTGTTCTGCTATTGCCATGAAGGAACATTTGTGTGTGTTAAGAATGCCTTCATTTAGAGAGCTGATGGTTTCTTCAGCATGAATTTTATTGACATTGTTTCTTGTGGCACAGCGTTTTGTCTTAGTAAGAGTAGTCATGTTGTGTTTGTACACATAACAGATTAAAAAAGTATTGATGATCTTAGGGTGATTTATGACATAATGGTTTGGTGGGTTCTGTTTGACTGACCTTATATGTTATTTGCATGGTTGTTTGTTTTCAGCTCATCCGTGACAAACTGCTATGTTTGCTGAGTTAACGTGATATTCCGCGGGGGAATCGATCTAACACAATTGTGGCGTAATTAAATATCGATCAAAATCCACAGGAAGAATTTGCGATGACGAATGCCAAGGTGTGCAAAAGCTTTGTAAAAATTAGCAAGAAGTATATGACTTTGCATAATACGTAATGTCAGCATTGTCTTGAAAAATATAAACCAAAAACAGCCAAAAAAGACAACTTTGTTTTGAGCAACTTCATTAATGCAAATCAAAATCTAGTTCACACACTTTCATTTTCATATTTTATAAGTGTAAATCTGCAAAGATGGACTGATGTGACTAGCATCTCTGATATCATCCCAATATAGAAAACGGGCCATTAATATTGAATTAGTTGCATTAACAGGCGGCAGAATATTTAAAACCAGCTTCAAACACGGCTTCACTTTTTAAAAAGAAGTCCTCTGATAACTGAGTTCAATTAAAAAAGAGGAAGGAATGTTGTAGCAAAATGCAGTAAAGATGAAAATAAACAGCATGCCAGCATCTTCTAGAAAAAGACATTTTATGGAAAACGCCAATGGGGAAAAAAATCCAGCATTATATAACAACTGAAAAAGTATTTATAAAAATAAACTGCCATTAGCTAAGTAATTTGTTAATTATTTCATTTCATTGAATGTAATAAAAGCTGAAGTCAGTAGCTAAATTAACACAGAGACAATGATGGAGAGGACGTGGTGTTGTTTATCTACAGAAACAAGTTCTGTTGACAATGATGAGGACGAAACTCAAGCTGCTGATTAGGTTCAAGTTTTCTGACGTATTTTTATCCATGCTCTTTCAGATAAACTTTTACATTGGTGGAGCCAATCCCAGCAACTCTGGGTCTGAAGATTGGCCGCATACTCTGGATTAGTTGCTGACCAATCATAGAGCAGGACACAGACACAAACAATCACACATACCTTGGGCAATGTTCCAGTATCCTATTCTCTGACATCTTTTTGCACCGTGGGAAAAAATGCAGACCTAGAGGAAACCCACAAAAGAACAAGGAGAACATTAAAAATTCACACAAAAAGGGCCTGACCAAGGCCTGAAACATCTCAAACAGGTCCTTAGCAGCACTATGCACCACTTTCCACCGAGATATTCTCACTTAACACTTTTTACTATCAATAGCATGAACGGAATTCTCCCGTTGTTTCTTCATGTCTCTCTCCCTGTGATTTTTCAGTGAGATCTTCTTTCAGGTTCACTAGACAATTTTCTCCAATTGCCTTCAAGTGTATTTGCCTTTTTCTTGAATTGATGCAGTGCCTTCTTCGCTACAGTCTTCTGCTGGACATCAGGGAGCATTTGAACCATTTGTCTCAATTACATGTGAAAAGCCTCTGAAGGAGTAAGTGAGTGACACTAAATGGAGTCTGGATTGGTCCTGCTGAAAGTTTTACTTGCCTCAAATACCTTAATCCTTAGATACAAGGAAAAAAGTATGTGTTTAGAAAAAGGATAGTGTTGAAATTACTGTATGTTGATGCAATAAATGACCTAATGTATCTTTTTTTTTAATCTTTTTTTCAAGCTGTGAACTGGAAGATGTGCTGCCAGAAGAACGCTAGACTAGAACTGGAGATCTATATTCTCTCTGCAGCTGATGCTGAGATGATTTATTTATGCTTCAGAGACCACAGGGAACATTGAACGGAAGTCAGATCTAAAACTCTGGAGGCATGAGTGGCTCATGAAAGAACTGTTTCTGTTTATCCATTTATACACAGTGGTATGAAGCCTCGAACATGAATCAACAGACAATGAATGAAACTGTTGTATCGGTAAGAAATTGTATGTAGTATATAGCTGCAAGCAGATATGTGATGGCTCATCCCTTTTTGAGTGGTTGGTGGATTTAAAATAGATGTATTGTTAGGATGCTAATATGAGTGTAAATATGTACTATATGACTGTAACCCCTATTTTATTTGAAGGGAGTTACATCTTTTACAATTTAATTTAATTTTAAAATCATATAATTCTATAGTGAAAAAATAATAAACATATGATATTTGTTTAAATGTTCAAAGAAAGGGATGCAAAACACTTTTTTTTTTTTGTTAATGATACGAATTTGGCTCTTATTACCGCAGATACAAGTAGGACCTTTTCACTTTAGGCTATATACATGATGCATTTGCACAAAATTACACATTGTTTTTGTTTTTGTTGTTTGTTTATTGATAAAGATACAACATGTATTTAATCCGACACTGAGTACAAGACAGGATTTCCATTTGGTCAAGCAGGCTTTGCTGACAACACCTTCAGCTACTGATGAAATGTCTAAAACTTTAAAAACATGTTTTATTATAATGGATTGTCTGAAGGCAACATTAGTAGTAGGGTTAATAGTAATAGTTTTCCTTTTTAATTCAATAATGTGAAACTGAAAAATAGATGCAAAGTTATCTAGTTAAACTATATGACATCAGAGTTGTAGTTTGGTTCTGCTCAGACTAAGATTTTTGTACATGTTCAGTGTTAATTGGTTTGTGGCATAACTGACTGTGTCTTGCTCTTTAATGCATGTGGCCTTAACTTCACTTCCGTTTGCCTGTCTTATTGAATTTACTACTTTTCCATTAAACCTGATTGCATTTTTGTGTCACCTCTAAAGAGTATCAGGGGAGATAAAGAAAGGTAGAGAGAATGACAGAGAGAAAAAGAGAGAGAATGAGAGAGAGAGAGAGAGAGAGAGAGAGAGAGAGAGAGAGCACCTCCATTACCTACCAATTTAAAAGTGGCATCTTGATGCATGAACCACTCTTCCACTGAAGAGAATTGTTTACTAAAAACGTGGGAGAATTTTCATTTCTTTGAATAGATGCATTATGGATATTCTCTCTATCTTTCTTTTTTTTCCCTCAATGACATTAGATATCTGACATTGAAATATACAAATTGTACACTTATGCATTCAGCAGCTGCTTGTGTTCAAAGCGATTTAGACTTGGATACAGTGATACGCTGAATCTATTTCACACATTTGCTAGGAACTGAACCCACAACAGTAGTGTTAAGAACTGCTCTCCACAGAAAAGCTGTGCACAGACTTTAGAAGGTAAACATGAAAATTTTATTCATGTCCACACACACGCGCGCACACACGCACACACACACACACACACACACACACACACACACACATACACACACATTGTTATTCTTGTGTCTATTAGAGATTTTAAGTCTCTGTTCATCATGCTGTACTTGTTGTACTTGTTTGATTGTTTGAAATCAGCAGAACAAGTAAAGCTATAACAATATTTCCCTTACACAATTTGACAAAGACAGTGACATAGAAATGGACGTTTTTATTTTATTATAATTATTAATATTATTGTTTTGTGAGGTTAGGGCTGGTAAAAGATGTTCATGGAGTTGCTTTTCTTTTTCTGATTAAAGCACTTTTGCATTGTGTGACTCCATGACCTGTGACTGTAGGTCTGATGCTCTTCATAAAGCTGCTCTTTGTCTCTACCACCTTTCCACAAATTTCAGGCGTTGATGCAGTTTGTGTGTGGGTGGTAATTACAGAGAAGCCAGAAAGCTTGTTTAGAGAAAAACAGAGTGATTGAGAAAGTTCTGTACTCCTACATTTGCTTTGTCGGAGGACTGTACTTAAACTCTGCAGAATAATTGCAGGGCACAATCTTCATAGACTGAAGATTGATGGAGGATGATGTCTCCTTTGCTCAAAAAACGTTTGTCTTTAGGTGCTTTTGTGAGAACTAAGAATTCATCTATTTATCATCCAAACCTGGTCTGATGAGTCTTGATTTCTGCTGCAAATATACTTATAGAATATATATATATAATATAATGTATAATATATATAAAGTTCATAATTTTATATAAAAGAAAGTTCATAGTATCTAATCAATTTAGAACATATTGCAAATGCGTAGCCCTTGCAATTTGTTGCCAGTTCAGTAAATTAGTTTGTGAAATGCCAGCAGACAGTAAGAAGCCAGACACCGATCATGAGGGATTTATTCCGGTCTGTCTGATCTGTTCTGAAGAAAAAAAAAAGAAAATGGAATGAAAAACACAATTTAGTGTTTAGTACCTTTGTACTACTTAAGATTTTAATTTTAGGTAATGAGGAGAAAACAGAAGCCATAAGTAAACCATATTACCATATTTTAGGAACAAAAATGTATTTATTAATTAGGAATAAATGGGTATTTCCTAATCGTTTCTTAACATTTCATTTCATATATGTACGGATATCTGTACATTCACATTTACATATCTTCGATATTCTGTAAATGTAATTCTTCTTTTGTTATAATAGAGAGATCAAGCAAACCTACATGTATCGTGGAATTGGAGCATTGAGCAGATGGAGGAACAGGACTTGAGGAAGCTTCCACAGATGCTGACGTCAAGGCTGAAAGAGCTTCACGAACCACCACGTCTTACCATGAAGAGCTAAATCTCTACACCATTGAGAGTAGGAAGATAAACAACCCATGATGCTATTTATTTTACTGATAACTTACTGTTTGAATGGCAGAAAACCAGTGGAAGCCAAACAATGGGGTCTTAATCTGTGCACATTTTTGAAGACCACCATACTCCTCCAATGTTCAGCATACACATTTTTGCCTTTTTAAAGGGCAGCCTTTTTTCCTATTTTAAAATTACCTTTTTTTTTTGTAGGATTCAACTATTACCTAATAAATCACTGTTATGGTAATAAGTATTTGTCTTTGTGTTTTAATGAATTATCTAATGAATTATCTATAGCAGGGGTCAGCAACCTGTGGCTCTGGGGCCAGATGAGGCTGATTTGATGACTGTATCTGCCTCCCAAAAAATTCTTAGCTGACATTTAATGATTAATTATGCTGCTTTTCAAGTAAAACAACACTAAAACCAACCTAAGTAGTTAAAGTACATTACCTAAGAAAAGTGTATTTATATTTTATACATCGCTCAAGATTGTGGATTTCTGGTATTTCTAGACACAGTGCGTACACAGTGGTTTTGTGACTCCACTAGTTGCCTGCAGCACCGCGGACAAAGACAAAGGTTTTGAAAGATAAAAGATGGAGATGGGTGACAAGGGGAAAGTAGCAAAGAAACAAGGAAACCGACTCAGCTCTTCATTCAGACTCCAGTCTGGCAGATGTGGTTCAACGTTATTGACTTAGACTCGCCACCCCAGCGTTGCAGGTTCAAATCCTGGTCTGGTGGGTTTCAAAACTGTTCTTGAGCTTCTAGTGGCAATAATTACTCAATTACTCACTCAGTCGGCCATAATCTGTATTTAGATGATTTAAAATTGTAAAGTAAAGGTGTTTCAAAATATATTTCATTAAATGGACAAGGTCTAATGGGGATGGTTTCTTTATTGATTGACCTACTCTTTAATAAACAAATATTTACGTTTGCATGTTCAGTGTCCTTTATATTTGTCTGAGTTACGACCCCACCTTGTGTCTAAACGGGTTCCCTTGTGAGGTGTAACAAGTTAAAATAAAAACAGTTAGGTTAAAGTAAAGGAGGAAAAAACAAACTAGAACGCAACGCATGAAATAAATGAACGAAGAGGAAACATTCCCAACCTCAGCCCCAGAGTGAACACGCAACTCTTAAATAACAAAGAATATTTATTACAGATCAGGGAATTTAATCAATAAAGCCAACCGGGTGTGCAATGCCCAAAATAACAAACAAAACCCACAGCTAACTGGTATTTTAGTGAACTAAATAACCTACACACCCAACACAACGATGAAAATAAACAACAGAAATCTTCCCTAACTCCCTCTCTAAACCAAAAACCAGGAGAAAAAGGGGTACAAAATAAATAAGGCACACACCGTAGAAAGGAGACGACTAAGGAAAAAAGAACCTTTAAACCAAACTCACACAGAGTTTCGCCACGCAGACCCACGTTTCTGGTTACCAGAGAAACCCACAGAGGATGAACCACACAACCTGTTGCAGTCGGGAGCTAAGGGGGAAATGCTTCACCAAGCAGCATTTCTGGGTAGCTTTTATGCTCTCCACCAACGAGGTTCAGGTGACAGCAATCACCTTGCTGGGAACATGCACACACCCACACGCATACACAAACACACACCACAACCTCAAAACAAATATACGTCCTGGGACGTAACAGTCTGCAATATACTCATTTTGGATTATCAAAAGTCTTTGCGTTTTACTACAGATCATACAAGGCTGCTTGTGACATTTAAAAAAAAAAAAGATTTTTTTAATGGTTCCCAATTTTGTTTTGGTTCTTTTAGCCAAAAAGGTTCCAGAGCCCGACCTAGACCTCAGAAGGAATAGAAATGTTGCCAGTGGCACTTATGGGAGTTGAACGAGACTGAGAGACATTTTCGTACAACACAAAGCCTCAGTTCAATAAACACATCCAGCGTGTTTCACAGAATTACGCTTGTATCTGTGAGAGGCTGATGGAGATGTTGACAGGACCGAGAGGCACTTCCTTCCCACATTGTCACATCACCAAGCCATGCTTGATGTAATTAGTGTGATAATAAGTCTGCGGTGCGCTAGATCAATGGCTCATTTTGTCGGCTCATTCATTAGCCTCTTCTCCACACTATCGATCGGATACAGCTTTATCAGTACAACCAAGCAGCTGTCAGATCTAAGGTTTGTGCTATTTACTCCACAGTCATGAACAATTGCTGGCAAATTTCTTTTACATGAAATACATCACAGCAGCATATACAGTAAGCTAGTTGTGTTTATCCTGTAATCGTTGTTTGTCTTTGCACTTTGTCAATAGGGTAGTATCGGCATACAACTACATTATACTGATTTAGCTATTTGGCATTTCCTCCCTCACAAGCACCGGAGCATTAGTGTGGTCCCCGACAGACTGTGTTGCGACTGGGCTACTTTAAATACGTCAATATTTGTCCTGAGTTTCTTGACTGAATTCTAGTCTGAATCGTTCAATTCAATGGGCCACTCAATTATATCAATACCATTTCTACTTGCTTTTCTAATGAATGCGTCATCATGAATGAGGAGAAACTGGTTGTAAGGTCTAAACGACTCTTAGCCTCAGTTCTTCTCAGTGAATTTAGGATTTCTAACTTAAAGAAATAGACACAAGACAATTTCTTTAGGGTTCAAACAAGAGTGTTGGTAAGTCTTTAGAGTGTGCTTCTCCTTCTCAGCTTCGTTCCAACTCACTGACCATCACGCCTCATACTCACAACACACTTCTTACTTGCACTTGCACTATCTTACACTGCTGAAAGACTGACCTGTAACTTTATTTATGGTGATTCACAGAACAAAAGGATTCACGTTACAATCAAAATAGGTAAAAGGCCTGGAAACCAGGCTCTTCACCTTACCCATCAGATTATTGACGAGAGTGTCCTTCCAAATCAGCATGTGGTCTGAAACCCTGGTTTTACAACAGGTCTTATCAGATCACATTCTAAAACCGAGACAAAAAGAATGAGAACAGCCCCCCATCAGGGCGGATCATGAAATTAAACTAAATGTCAGTTCAGCGAATCATAACTCTAACACCAGTCATACTGGTTCAGATCTAACAGCAATTTCTTTGAAGAGCCTGAGGACCGGAAGAATTCATCTTAGTATTAAGAAGAAAAAGAAGTAACGTAATTATTGAATTAATGTTTTCATCTTGTTTATCCTATTACACAAGCCTGATGAAAAGACCCATTTCATTATCTATTTTAACTAGTTTTCCAGAATCTTCTACGTTTCTGAAACATTGGTTGTTTTGAAGTTTAATTGACTTAGAAGACCATCAGTGACTCTCTGATTACCAACACTACTGTTCTCATGTGGTTTCCAAATGTCAAAATGATAGTAGAAAATAAACAGAAAATTGTTTTAGTGAATGTAAAGATATGTTTATAAATAAGTCCTTGAGCAAGTCCACTGCAAGGACGTGCTCAAGGACTCAGTTGTGGAATCCACAGATCTGGGATTCAAAACTGCCAAAATGTAACAAAATGTAGAATAATAAAAAAAAAAAAATAAATAAATAAATAAAAAGTTAAAACAAAGCAAAAATTACTAAACCTGCCACTCAAAGCCAGCTTAACATGCCCCCAAACTGGAAAAATAAATGATGAAAGAAAAAGTTGTACTGCCGTTTGTGTGTGTGTGTGTGTGTGTGTGTGTGTGTGTGTGTGTGTGTGTGTGTGTGTGTGTGTGTGCGTGTGTGTTTTCTGTGAATTTTTCTTGTTAGAATGCACGCAAACTACAGCATTGCATTTTTGAACGCCCCCATTTATAGCATTTAGTTCATTTGATTGTATTCTGAATTAAAATAAGCAATTCTGCCGGATGGTACTTATAACTGTGACTTCCAATTGGCATCCATTTCCGTTTAATGAAATTGTTGGCTGTGCTATATTGAATGGGTAGCTCTGGATGACTGATTGATATATGAACTCATTTACTTGCTCACTGAGGTAGCACTGAATGATTCATTTTCTTGTATAAGTTTGACTGAGTGAATCGTTCATGGACACATTTATTGGTGAACTCGGGAATCATGTGTACAGAGACACTCTGTAGTTTAATGTGTCTTTCTATTCTATGTCTTTCACGTTTTTCTTTCTATATTTTGTAACTGGGCAGCACTATGCTACAGTGGGTAGCACTGGTTTGCATGCTCTCCCTGTGCTTGTGTGGGTTTCCTCCGGGTCTCCGAGTTGACCTCACAGTTCAGAACATGCGTTTATTGCAAATTGGCTCTCTGTGACCCTGACAATAAGCAGAAGAAAATTAATGGATGCATAGATGGATATTTTCTAACACGACATGTCTAATGCTTTGGGTGTGTGTGCTGGCATTTAAGGCCAAATCAGACCCTAAAATCTAGATTTCTATATTAAACTGGGCTCAGTGGATTACAATAATCTGATTGGCTAATGAGCGCAGTAATCATTTAGGTGAATTCCCACCAATAGTCACCCAATATCACATTTATTTTTTTTTTTTGCATTATTTTGTTTACAATGAAGTTCAAATATAAAATCAAACACAGGATGTAACAATTTGTAATAAATACTGTGACAATGAAGTGTACATTTTTTCACAAAAATCTAGCATGTGTACAGTAAATATTTTTTCATCAATCCATGTTAGTTAAAATACAAGTTTGAAACTTATTCAAATAATTTGAATTGAATCAGTATACACATTATGTCCTGTGATAATTTGTGAAACTATTGCGCAAACTTTAAGAATGCATTGGTGCATGGCTGGAAGTGAAACTATAAGGTGTTGTTGAAAGACCAAAATACAGAATTTGTGACCAAGATAAAAAAAAAGAGAGAGAATAGGCAAGTGCAAGCATGTTATAGTGGGCAGAGGAGAAGTGTGTGAGAGAAAAGTGACAGAAAGAGTCAAAGGAAAGTCCAAGTACAAGCCCGGAGTGAGACCAGATCTGACTGAGTCTACTGCAGTAAGAAGCAGACAAGAGGCAGAGATGGAGTTAGAAGATATAATGATGTTGAGGAGAGACGGATCAAGGATGGAAGGTATTAGGACAAAAACATCAGAGTTCTGAGGACAAGGTCAGAGCCCAGCGTATGAGTTGAGATGGTTGCATACATGTGCGGAGGAGGGTTGGTTCAGTGGTAGAAGGATGTTGAAGACCCTTGTTGAAGAACAAAACTAAAGTGAGGGTATATGTGTGTGTTAAGAAAAAAGAAAAGATGATAAGAAATGCATTGTTGAGTGTAAACTTAACCCAAAGTTGCACCTTTTTGCGATTAGGTAAAAGATAAAAAATGGAAATGTTATTGATGCAAACATTTCTTTTGCTTAAGGTGTTGTCAAGAGTATGGTGTACAGCAGTTTCTGTGTCCAAATATGGTATTCAATTTTGACAGTAACCTTCAAGTTATTTTATGGATCAATTTAACTCGTTTAATATATTTTTTTTTTGTTATAAAATAATATATAAGTATTTTTCTTCAATCTTCATGACATTTGGGGACTTTTTCCTCATTTGGGATCCTAAACTGGAGTTTAAAATATGGGCCCCACGATGTATTACATATGTGATATATGTGCAGAACTTACATACAAATGTGATGTATACACATACAATATGACGAGTACACCCCAAAAGGTATATAAGACACTGGTCAGATCCAAAATGCTCATGTCTATCTGATGTATTATGTTACAAATAGCCTTTGAATAACATTCAGACCCACAGAATGTCTTTGTCCTTGTCACTGTTCTCATGTCATCTACTTCAGACACCAAAATCAGCCCCAGAAGGTTCTACTGCTGAAGATGTTTGATCATGATTTGTAACTATAAGGAAGCAGAGATTTCAGAAGTAAACAAATTTTCAGAACCCATAACAACATTATTTATGATTGTCAGTTTTGCTGAAAAATGAATTCCATGTCTTCATTATATAAAGACCAAGAACAGCAGCAATCATCATCCACAGATGGGACATGGACATGGACATCTAGACGTAGCATAAAGTGGTCATCATTACCAACAAAAGTCGAGGCACTGTCATCTCCTAATGTCATTAAAGTTACTCCAGTAGAGTCCACAGTCCTTCTCAGCAGTATGTGCTCAGCAAGCCGTCACAAACCCGGAGCAGTGGGCAGTGTTTAGACGTGGTGACGGGGGCCATGTGGGGGTCGGTATCTTTTGAACCGTAAAATAAAGAACGTGTTTTCATTTTGATTCAACATAATATGAGCGATAAGGTTAATACAAATTCTTTACAAAAGAACAATATACTTTTATTTGTGCGTTCTATACATATTCTGTTGCACAAATATATACTATACTATACTATACTATACAAATATATAATAAATCTGTATTTTATATGTAACATTTGGTCTTATTCCCTTTTTAGTTTTAATTAATTAGGGTTAATGTAATAAATCTAGAAAACTGGCTAAATTTGACAAATTTAGAAAATATGCGTAAAGTTCCGGCAGAACAAAACTTTGAATGCTACCATTCAACTGGTTTCTAATTGGCCTAAAATAACACATGTCATTCCACTCCTTGTCTCCTTACACTGGATACCAGTTGAAGCAGGAATCAAGATTGAAGCTTTAACTTTGATCTTCAAAGCTATTACTGGTACTGCACCATCCTACCTCAACTTCCTGATACAGGGATATTCTCCCTCATCTCATCTACAATCAGAGTATAAACAGAATTTAATAGATCTTCTACAACGAGGGATAACATTTCCTTTGAAAACTTTTCCCTCTTCAGTTGTTCTCTTGTGGATCAACTTACTCCAACTAGAATGTCCACCACCATCACCACATATAAAAAAGCCCTGAAGACTGAGCTCTTCAACCAGCACTTTATCTTTTAACTGTACGTTCTGTCTACATTTAACAGAATTTGGAATTTGTTTAATCCAGACATTGCAATCTACTCTTTTAAAAAGCAGAAATGAAAATAAATAAAAATAAAAATAAGAAGATCTGGAGCAAACCACAGCATTTTTGGGATAAAGGCAAAGTCATAGCTGAATCTGTGGCAAATAAAACTCAAGATACTAAAACACTTTCATTAATATTCATCAGTCAATCGCATTGATTCAAAATTCAAAAATTATATAATTTATTCACTTACGCGTACACACTTATTCAATAATTTGCTAAAACTTCTAACATGTAAATAAATCGTGATAGATTTCAAAGAAAACTGCTAATTAAACTGGACAATCAAAAAGACGCGTATTGATAGATGCGTATTGAAATGACAGAAGCTAAACATGTTTATAATATAATATTCCTATAAATGTAACCATTATCTATGTCTTTTGTCTGGATCTCGGTTGAAAGCTGGTGGGATATTGACATTTACTCATGTAAATTTTGTGAAAGGTAATGTTGCCTGGGTTGTGACATTTCTGAAATAGTTTCTTTAAACAGTAAAGTGAATAAAGAGGATTTTATCGTTATGGTCCTATTTTCGATTGATTTCTTATTCAGGGGATGCTTTGAGACAGGTCAGACTTTTTGTCTGTGTACAGTGGACTTAGCGAAGTCCATTGTAAATGTCATATCACGTAATAGTCAATAAACAGCAAGCATCAATATGGAAGTAATTAATTCAGAATAAGCTAATTTCAAGTCAAGCCAGGGCATAACTAAGTATAAATAAAGCATACTCATTTATTCTAATTAGTTCGAGACCCGGTCTGGGCCTTTCAGATGAATTTGAAAATTAACCGTGGATGTTATTGAATCTGTGAGTCTGTTTGTCCAGAGCAAATTGCTGACCACCAATCCAGAATAAGCGGCAGAAAATAGATGGATCAAATAACGGTTCTTAAAATTAAAGCTGACAATTTATATAACATAAGTAAATTAAAATACATTTATTCAGTAAGAAGAACCCAAGTTTGAGGTCTAGCCAGGAGTTTGCATGACCCAAAATCCCAGTCTCTTAATTCTCCTCAAACCCTCTCATACTGCCCAATAAAATGTTTCCATATTTGATTGAAGAAAAAGTGAGAATCTTCTGATTTATCCTAAAGAGTCGTCACACTTTCAGAGACACTTTTCTCAAAATCTACTCAAGTGACTCACTCTTGCATATTAATCCACGATTAGCATAAAGCCATAAATCATTGATGAAGAGGCCAACAAGGCGTTATGACATGGTGACCTAGAGATGCAGTGAAAGCAAGACAGGGTGATGCGGAAAAAAATAGAAGGTAATGTTGAGATGCCCTAGGTGTTACCCTCTGTAACACTTTACTTTCTCATTAGACGTCATTTAGAAGTTTGGGAGAGGATGTAATAGTGATGGTCAACTATCCCTAATGGAATTTTATTTAAGATGCTTGCTTCAAATAATACACACACACACACACACACACACACACAGACACACACACACAGACACCCACACCCACACACACACACACACACACACACATTAAGATAATGTACAGTAGTGATGTCTCTAATAAATGATTAACTTACACTAAAAATACATACGTAAATGGTGTGCAAATAAAAGAGTACTTTATTTTTAGATGAATTTCACTGGTTAAACACACTAAATGTAGTGTATCAGATTAAGTGTTTTTACTTTTAAAGTAGCTCATGCCCACTTAGCCACAATAAAAACCAGAATTTACGAGGCACAAGTCCCGATTAAGTAACTCCAAAGACCTATTTTATGCAGTGTATTATAAAGTTAAACATAGAAAATTTGGACATGTTTATGTGAATAAGTGAGTGTGAAAAATTCAAGATTCTGATTTCATTACCGCTGCCCCGGTGAGCAAATAGCAAGTTTTCCACCAAGACAGGGTGGATGTTTGCTTAGCGACAAAAGCCAGACTTGTTATTTACTCTGCTCAGCACTGTACTTTGCCCGTTCCTGACTGTGCATCTTTTATATAATCTATACTTGCATCAAACTTTCAGCATCATGATCCTGAGGGTATTTAAATTTTTAATCATATAGTTTTAACATTGATATTAGGGTTGGCTCAGATGAGAGTAATTCATCATATTTGTTTGATGTTCATTGGGTTATCCAACAGCACTACACTTTTCTGTGTACTGAGTTAATGAGAAAGCTCAAGCCAAAAGTAGTATTTTGTCAACAAATCCTAGTCTTCATATTTCTCCAAACCCATGAGACATTTATTTTAAAATGTAAGAATTTTCTGTGGATTTGTGTTGGATAAAAAAGAGCTAGAAATAGAGCCTGATTTTCACTTTATCTTTCTCTTTATCTCTCGATAAATATATATATAAAAAAAAATATATAAAAATAAAATAGAAATCCATAATATATGATACGGTTCAATGAACAAGCCCCAGAGTTCTGCCAGTATTTGGACTTCTTTACACCTTTAACCCCCGAGTCTTAAGACCAGAATGTACCAACGAATAAACTGGCTTGGAGTCATTTGGTGGATGCCCCTGTTCTGTCCTGAATCAAATTCTGGAACATATTGATCTGATAGTGCCTCTGTGAAGGGGAGAAAAAAACAGAGAGTGGTCTTCGCTAGTCTATCATGGTGCTGACCATTATTAGATGTTCTCACATACGAAGGCTTGAGTCACTTTGTAGAGTCGATGGGAAAACTATTTGTTTGTTTAGGCAAATTGCAAAAAAACTTTTTACCCGTTATTTAGAAACTGCATTAGCAATAATAAGAATAACAGTAATAGCAACAGACACACACACACACACACACACACACACACACACA